>BLSH010282079.1:296537-317473 GCA_018402905.1 Glandirana rugosa | reverse complement strand
CGTCGTATGATAAAAGATCTAGACCAGCTTGTGGTCGTAGATTACATAAAACCTATTTACGTACGCGCGGTTTACTCCAGTTGCCCTTGCCTCCACACTTTTTCGGTAATCACAACTCGCTTGGGCCTGACATTGCAAGCCCAGGCATGGCTTGAAAACCCACAGGCACCGTGCCTGGGCCTGGGCCTGTAAAGTTTTTAGCAAGCCCAAGCCAGGCCCCAAGACGATAAAATGAGGTGCACAACTCTTCGACGTCCCGTCGGTTAGTTGTTCGCAAAGTGACCAAACGGGAATCTTCGGTAGTGTCGGTACGGATGATTACCGTACCGACACTAACCGGCCACGTAGTCGAACCCGAACGATTTTTGAAATGTCCGGGTCCGGGTCCGTGCCACGGACACCCAAAAGTTCGGTACGGACCCGAACGTTACAGTCCGGGTTCGCTCAACACTAATGGCTTTTTCACACCTCCGTTCCCGTTGACCTCATTTGGCGCGCATGCATTTATCCAAAATACATTAGATGCTGGTGTTCGACCAGATCTAGAAAATAGTATGCTGCACCCCCCCCCCCCTTTGGATGCTGTGCCCAGCCTGCTGAGCATGCTCCTCCCATCCCCGCACAGGGCACTCAGCATATCTCGCCCTCCCTCACAGCAAATAGCTGAAATTGGATTATTTTACAAACTCTGCCTCTGAACAGTATATTGTTGCCTGCTATGTTGCTGACCTGTGAAATATCCAGAACAGAACAGAAATAAAGCTGCAGTAGCCAGCTACACACTCTGCAGATGGCGGTTGTGTCTGTAAAAGTATCTGATCTTAGCTACTGTATGTGCTGTGTGGGGAGGAGGAGCTCTACGGTGTGCCCTACCAGCAGTGACCCCTGTTCTCTGCCCCCCTAATTCTGTCCTCTGCCCCGCTGACCCGGTCACCATATCTTCTGACCCTTGTCCTCTGCCCCGATAACCCCATTCGCTGACTCCTGTCTTCCACCCTGCTGAACACTGTCCTAGGCCCTGCTGACCTCTGTCCCCTGCACTGCTGAACCATGTACATTGTCCTCTGACCCCCGTCTTCTTTCCCACTGAACCCTGTCCTCTGCCCTAGTGACTCCTGTATACTCCCCTGCTGACCTCCCATACTTTGCTCTGCTCACTACTGTACTAATGGACTCTGTACACTGCCCTAAAAACTGCTGACCTTATTCCCTGCCCTGCTAATCTCCCATCCTCTTCCCCCAGACATTTTTTTTCTGCACTTCCAACATCAGACAGGCTAGATCTGGTCTTGGTGTTGAGACAGACAACGCAGACTGCCTGCTCCCATTTTGTACTTGTAAGTAGTCAGCTATTGGGAACTACTAATTTACAGGTGCAGGAATTAGGGCTGATATAAGGTGTGATGGTGCAGGAACTGGACTGATCTGAGGTGTGAAAGTGTAGGGATTAGGGAGACCTAAGGTGGGAAGGTGTAGGAATTTGGGGGATCTGAGGCGTGAAAGTGCAGGAATTGAGGTGATATAAGGTGTGAAGGTGGATATGCATAGGAGGTTATTTGAGCTATGAAAGTGCAGGATTGAGGACCGATCTGAGGTGTGAAGGCACAGGAATTGGGCTGATCTGAGCTGTGAAGATGCTAGAATTGGGTTGATCTGAGGCGTAAAGGTGCAGGAATCGGGTTGATCTGAAGTGTGATGATGGATGTGGTCATATGACAATCGCAGCGTGTATACAAGGCTTTACAGTACATAGGAAAATCTGTTTGTTTGCTTTAAAAGCAGACATCAGGTTTCTTTGAGTGCTTGAGTGGACACTGCTCAAATAAATTTCTTTGAAATGTTTGCACAAGCTGTCCTCTAAAACAATATGAATAAACAAAAGCACCAGTAATCAGCACTACACTTGCTGAAGCTAAAAAGTAAATCTGTACAATACAAATTAGATGGTGTATAGGGGACTGTTGTGCAGACTAAAAGTGATGGTGAGGTGGTTGTAAATGTTTGTTAGTCACTTGCCGACCAGTCACCATCATTTTACGGCGGCAGGTCAGCTCATTCTTGCGAAACGCCGTCATTGTACGTCGCACTCACTGGATAGCAGGGGAGCTAATCAGCGGGTGGGGCGGACTTGATGTCTGCAGGCCACCCACGATCGCTCCCGAGACAGGCAGAACAGGGATCTGCGAATGTAAACAAAGCAGAACCCCTTTCTGACAGGGGAGTTGAGAGAGATTGTGTTCCCAGTGATAGGGAACAACGATCTCTCTCCTCCTCCAGTCAGCCCAGCCCCCATACAGTTAGAAACACCACAGAGGGAACACACTTAACCCCTTGATCGCCCCTAGTGTTAACCCTTCCCTGCCAGTGACATTAACATAGTAATTAGTGTCTATTTTTAGCACATCGCTGTATAAATGTCACTGGTCCCAAAAAAGTGTCAAAAGTGTCGGATCTGTCCGCCGCAATGTTGTAGTCCTGCTAAAAATCGCAGATCACCGCCATTACTTGTAAAAAAAATATATAATAAAAATGCCATAAATCTATTCCCATAGTTTGTAGATGCTATAACTTTTGCGCAAACCAATATATGCTCATTGTGATTTTTTTTTACCAAAAATATGTAGAAGAATACATATTGGCCTAAACTGAGGAAGAAATTTGTTTTTTGTTTGGATATTTATTATAGCAAAAAGTAAAAAATATTGTTTTTTTTTTCTCAAAATTGTCACTTTTTTTATTTATAGCGCAAAAAATAAAAAATGCAGAGGTGATCAAATACCACCAAAAGAAAGCTATATTTGTGGGGGAAAAAAAGGACATACATTTATTTTGGGTACAGCGTGGCAAAACAGCGCAATTGTCAGTTAAATTGACGCAGTGTCAAATCGCAAAAAATGCTCTGGTCAGTAAGTGGGTAAATCCTTCTGGGGCTGAAGTGGTTAACCACTTCAATACAAGGCACTTTCCCCCATTCCTGCCCAGACCAGATCAGCTTTTAGCGCTGTCACATTTTGAATGATGATTGCGCAGTCGTGCGACGTTGTACGCAAACAAAATTTTCATCAATAGACTGCCACCATATACATATAAAAGGATGTAAGAACACCTGTAAATGATATGCAATAAATTACAAATGACAAAAGAAAGGAAAGAGACAATTCCAGATGTATAGGCTTTGTCTAATTATTCTCCTGCTATCATAGCTGGCTAAAGCTAGACTACCTCTTTGAACGGACTGGGAACCGGAGCACTGCAAAATAGAGAGGGAAAGGGAAAGAGAGGTGCCAGACCACCAATAGTGTAGTAGGATTTATTAAATATAAAAGGTACAAACAATTATGCACTCACAAGCGTCCCAAATGGCAAGCATGTAACTAGCTCAGTCTGAAGCCGTCAGTAGAAAGTCCAAACCTGACCAGAGCTACTGGGATTGCAGAAGCGCTGCTGGTATAGGAAAAGCAGAGAACCCGCCAGGGAGCTGCTGTGGGAAGCTCGGACAAACTGCCAAAAGCTGCCAAGTGCCGGGACACCACAGCCAATCAGAAAGTTTTGGAGGCCTGGAGGTTGACAAATAAGGTGTAGTTTGGCCTCCGAAATGCAAAGATGTAATTTATTGGCACAAGTTTTTGGAAAACGCAGGATTATATCAGTACACAAATGTTTTGTCATTTATATTTTAAACTGAATGGGTTGTTTTACAAGGTGAGGGTTCACATATACTTTAGGATATGTCTAACACACATCATAGGTATACTGAGAATTACACCCCAAAACACATTCTGCTACTCCTCCCGAGTACAACATCACAATTTGTGAGACCCTGCAGCACCTGGACAGTGGAAACACCCACAAAATTATCACATTTTGGAAAGCAAACACCACAAAGTATTTTGTAAGAGGCATGGTAAGCCATTTGAAGACTTTATTGATTTATCACAAGGTTTTGGAAAATGCAGAAAAAAAATGAAAATTATTATTTTTTACAGATTGTCAGATTAATAAGATATTTCTCACAAACAGATTTGGCATACTTTACATTTCAAAACACATTCTACTACTCCTCCTGAGTTTGGCAATATCACATGTGTGAGCCTTTTTCAATGTTGGCGTTGATATTATGCTGGACATTGTATCTTGTGTATAATACAAATTAGCCAATTGTATCTCAACCCATGTACTGTAATGGTAGCCTCTATACAAGTGGTCAGGGAATATAGCTTAGTCTATAGCAGTCCCAGTATCTGTAAGCCAAGCAAGTCTAGCCTACTGGTACATGGCTGCCCCCCAGGAATGCCATGTCCAGTGGCCAGGAAGTACAGGAGGCTGAAGAAAGGAAGAAAAAAATAGTTCCTGTGGTTCCAGGAGTGCAGTTGTTTGTAGGGGATGGCTGGTACTGGTGTCTCACAGGAACATAATAAGTTGGATGTGCAGATGGGTCAGTTCAGGCTGCAGGCAGAGACTTGAACAGCAAACACGCAAAGGATCAGTCTATGACACGGGCAGAAATATGATCAATAAACAGGCCAGGGTCAGTGCAGGCAGCAGGTAGAGGCAACACTGCACTGGTGTGGCAGTGGTCAGGAAAACACAGGAACACTGCTGCTGACTTACACTGGTCAGGTGACCAGTGGTGGCCCGCCCATTAGGGGCACAGGGGAGCCACCCCCCAAACCATGCGCCCGGCCCCTAATCTACATGCAGGGTGCCGGACGCATGGATTTCAAATGTGTTTTTTTATTTTTTGAAGCACATGATTGGAGACTGAGGCTCTAATTGGCTTAAAAAAGGACGGGCTTGGGGCGCAGAGCACTGCGCCCTGAACCCACCCAGTTATGTGACATTAATTAGCAAATTGATATTTGCTAATGTCTTCCTGCTTCTCCTCCCAGACAATCAGGAATGGGTACTGAGACCCAATTGGCCAGGTAGTCTTGGGACTCCTGTTCGGCCAGGAGGAGAAGCAATGGCCCAAGCTCTTCCCTCGGCAAGCTGGACCGAGGAGCAGCATCGGCCTCCTAATGTAACGCCGCTGATCGCTGCCGCCAGTCTCCTGCGAGGGTAGCAAACGGCAAGCATGACATGCAGGCAACAATAGGCAATCTTAACTACACAAGTAACAAACAGGCAATCTTAACAAAATGAGGTTGATCAAATGGAGGGTCTGGGCGATATTCAGAGAGCTTCCAGGTATTATCATTATGGCAACCAGCATTTGATTTTCGTAAGAAGAGGTAAGCAATTGCAGCCTCTATGTTTCTCTCATAACCAATTTCCTGTCAGCATTGGCTTTTCTCCTCCCTTAGGTATTAAAAAGCAAAAATCAAGCATCACTGAAATGAAAAGTATTGCCTTTGGAAAAAAGGAACTGAACATCACTAGATATAAATTGGTTAATGGCATCCACAATACTGCAGTACTAAACATTTGAGCCTGTATAAAGGACAGATGATATGAAAAGTCATAAATATTCTCCTAATTCGTTTCATTATTCTCAGATACAGAAAGCTTGGCAAATGTCTCAGATATTGACACGCCAATGAGATTGCTATTTAATAACCAGATTTCTCCAATTGTGCTTAAAATTCTAATGACATTTGGTGATATGAGCAGGCTTATGACTTGATGAAGATAATGACAGAAAATTTTATTTTCAACTTCATTCATAGGAAATGATATAGTATCTCTTCACTGTCTAATATACTGTACTGTGCTGGGCTTTATGAGTTGCTCAGAATATGTTTAAATAGGGAGGATATGACAGATGTTTTTCATTAGAATTTTTTTCCACTGGAAGCTCCTTTTTTTAAATGTGGGAAGTGATGACTCTGATTAATGACAAGCCTTAAGGTTTCCCATCTTAGACTGCAAAATAAAAGATGATTTTAATCTCAGTGCCAGGCAATACAATGCATTTTAAACTGTAGAACAGGACAGAAATAGCATGGGCAAACTTGTGCCATCGCAAAATCTGGAGTAACACCATCCTGCAAAAACAAAAAGGACACCTTGGCTTGTCCTCAGTATATCAAGTAAATAAATAACTATATCACATTTAGACAGAGTGACTGCTCCTTGTATTATTAAATAGGCACCTGCCTAAACCATTACAATACTACTTAGCTGCTTTGCCTGTCACTGCTACCTCATTGAGGAATTTAACATTATTTTAATTTTAAATATACAGTATCTCACAAAAGTGAGTACACCCCTTACATTTTTGTAAATATTTTATTATATCTTTTCATGTGACAACACTGAAGAAATTACACTTTGCTACACTGTAAAGTAGTGAGCGTACCGCTTGTATAACAGTGTAAATTTGTTGTCCCTTCAAAATAACTCAACACACAGCCATTAATGTCTAAACCTCTGCAGCAAAAGTGAGTACACCCCTAAGTGAACATGTCCAAATTGGGCCCAATTAGCCATTTTCCCTTCCCGATGTCATGTGACTCGTTAGTGTTACAAGGTCTCATTAGTGTTACAGGTGTGACTGGGGAGCAGGTGTGTTAAATTTGGTGTTATCGCTCTCACTCTCTCATACTGGTCACTGAGAACTCAACATGGCACCTCATGGCAAAGAACTCTCCGAGGATCTGAAAAAAAAAAGAATTGTTGCTCTACATAAAGATGGCCTAGGCTATAAGAGGATTGCCAAGACCCTGAAACTGAGCTGCAGCACAGGACAGGTTCCACTCAGAACAAGCCTTGCCATGGTCGACCAAAGAAGTTGATTGCACCTGCTCAGCGTCATATCCAGAGGTTGTCTTTTGGAAATAGATGTATGAGTGCTGCCAGCATTGCTGCAGAGGTTGAAGGGGTGGGGGGTCAGCCTGTCCATGCTCAAACCATTCACCGCACACTGCATCAAATTGGTCTGCATGGCTGTCATCCCAGAAGGAAGCCTCTTCTTAAGATGAGGCACAAGAAAGCCCACAAACAGTTTGCTGAAGACAAGCAGACTAAGGAGATGCATTACTGGAACCATGACCAGTGGTCTGATGAGACCAAGATAAACTTATTTGGTTAAGATGGTGTCAAGCGTGTGTGGCACCAACCAGGTGAGGAGTACAAAGACAAGTATGTCTTGCCTCCTTCCTTTTTGACCCCTCCCACTTCTCATAAGCCCCACCCCATATAGTTTCCATCCCTTGTGTCAGGAGTATACAGCCCAGCATCACCAGATAGGGTATACAGCATCACAGATAGGGGTATACAGAGTCACCAGATAGGGGTATACAGAGCCACCATATAGCAGTATACAGAGCCCCAGATAGCAGTATGCAGAGTCACCATATAGCAGTATACAGAGCCCCCATATAGCAGTATACAGAGCCCCCATATAGTAGTATACAGAGTCACCATATAGCAGTATACAGAGTCACCATATAGCAGTATACAGAGTCATCATATAGCAGTATACAGAGCCACCATATAGCAGTATACAGAGCCCCAGATAGCAGTACACAGAGTCACCATATAGCAGTATACAGAGCCCCAGATAGCAGTATACAGAGTCACCATATAGCAGTATACAGTGTCACCATATAGCAGTATACAGAGCCCCCATATAGCAGTATACAGAGTCACCATATAGTAGTATACAGAGTCACCATATCGCAGTGTACAGAGTAACCACTTTGCAGTATACAGAGTCACCATATAGCAGTATACAGAGCCCGAGATATTGGTTCGCTGCACTAACAGACCCCCCCCTGAAGTTCCGCACTTACCCCATCTAATAGCAGACTGCCAGTGTGCAGAGCTCGGCTTGTGGAGAGAATGCTGGCAGTGTGCAGAGCTCGGCTTGCAGAGAGTATGCTGAAGTGGATGGTCTGCTGCACGGGAGTGTAATAATGCAGCCAGCACGTCCACACATCCGCCACACTCCCATCCCCACCCACCGCAGGGTAGGGCAGCCAATCAGATTATGTGTGTGCGCCTGTTGAAAAGGGAATGACTGCACCTCAAAGGAAGTCCAAAAAAGTATCTTTATACAAAGATACTTTTTCGGACTTCTTTTGAGGTGCAGTTGTTCCTTTTTCTACATTGCCAGACGGAGACGAGTCGTGGCTAGCACTCATTAGTGTCAGCCCTGCCAGAACCCATTCACCTGGAGCAGCGGTACTCACCTCTCTACTATGTGTGTGCACCTGTTCAGCGCACACACAGTCTTTTATGACTGACCAACCGGCTCACTACTTGCTGTCAGCAGACAGCAAGGAGCCGAGAAAAAACAAAGTCAATATACCTGTACCTCCTGTAGGGGGTTAGGCTGGCTTTTTTTTTTTACTTCTTGTGAGCGGTGGCGAGACAGCTCCCAAGCGCCCCTTATTGACCAGCCGCCGCTGATAGTGAGGGGGTTAACCATTTGGGTGCACAGGGGAGCAGGAGAGTGTAAAGGTGAGCAGAGGCAGGCATGTAGATGTAAGCAGAGAGGGGGACTTTGGGGTGCAGAGGTGAGCAGGGGGTATTTAAGATGCAAATGATGAGCTGAGAGGGGATGGAAAAGGATGCAGAGATTGCGGAGATGAGCAGGGTGGGGGTAATTGTCAATAAATCTGTTAGGGCTCATTAACACATGTGGCAGTGAGGAAAAAAGATAGAGGTGAATCTTGCTAATCGCGAAGCCACATCCCGGGATATAAATAGTAAAAAAAAATAGAAAAAAGGGAGAGAGCAGGGATGGGACTTTTAAGGCCGTCACTAAGGTTTCCCAGATAGGAAGACACAACAGTGGATTTACATAAAATCAATGTTTATTACAAAGCATATTAAAAATCCATAACATATGGAAATGTAGAAACGTGTACAGTACTGTGGTCATAACATGGGTAAATAGGACCTTGGATCCCAGTCACTGGGTCGAGGTCCCTTCATAAGGCAGTGCACAGGTAACACCAGGTTCGCTACGCTTTGCGCCAAATGCTTCCTCAGGCGATCCTGGTGATTCATCAAGCAAAAATATCTCAATTAATACAGATAGACCACATGGATCAAGTACATTAATACACAAAAGAAAAATTTATTTTATACCACTGTCTAGTGAATTCCAAGAGTATAAAGAATATAATCCTAGTCTATATGGCTGTCTTATATGTCTCCTAGCAAGAGTATATCAATGGTTTAGAATGTAGGAGAAACCAAATCAGAATATGATAATGCATCGTAATTTTAGATTTGTTAGTTACACCATATACGGTGCTTTGTTTACCCCTACAACCTCCATCATCCCCATCTACACAGGTGAAACAATCAAAAAGGAGAGACAACTACATACCGTAGGTGTTGTGCACAAGCAGCCCTTATATGCATACAAAAAGGAGGAAAAAGGATTGCAGTATAACCACTGACTGGGTGAACCTGGGGGGAGAGAAAAAAAAAGGAGGTATTGAGAAATTGAGAATAAAAGATAAGAAACAAAAGAGCAGAAGGGTAGAGTCCGAGAAACCCTATTATTAGGAGATATATGTCAAAGAACGGGATATCACTATCTTAATGCAATATTGTATTTTAATTTTCAAATTTAAGATCCTACAATTAAGGCAGAGTAACTATTCTGCCAATAAATGGATATCCAGATAGAAAATAATATTTAGGAAAAAACATTTTGAAAAAAACAGTAGACTAACGTAGGAGTAAATCAGAAGAGACTGTAGAGTGCATGGGATATATACGGGCCCATGCAGGTTTTGCTAAATATCAAGGATTAAAAACTGTATCATCCCATATGTGGAAAGGACTTTACATGTATCAAATATCAAAAATATTGATGGAATAAGGACTATTGTCTAAGGAAGGATAGATGGTAATGTACAGTATGTGGTGGAAAACTCGGTATGTGGTGGGAAAACTCCCATCATCCGTATGCGTATAAATCACCATGATCATAATTCGGATGTGATAGTGCATATAAAAAACCTCTAATATGCGTATTACAGTGCGTGTCAAAAGAGGGGGGGTATGGGGGGGTGTATATCCCGGATATGTTAACATAAAATATCATGCCAATATATATGGCAGCATGCCTACCTTACTCGAAGGAGTCGAGATGCTTGTCAGGGGATATATCAGTATGGGGATATCCCCTGTGTGTAGCCCTGTATGTCCTGTATGGGCTCCCCTAAAGGTAGTGGACCAGAAACCGCAGTCTCAAAAAGTCCCAAAGGGGAGAGAGGAATAAAAGCTGATAGGTCCTCACATCGCCCCTGTATATGAAAAAAGGCGATTAAATGGGGTCCGAATCGTGCAAACATGGATATGTTCAATAGGGAATAACTTCCGTATAGGTGTGGAGGATGTAAACTGATCCGGAAACACATCCACCCCACACTACGACGCCCCCCTCTAGGGGCGACATGTGTATGGGAGGAGCTTTGTTTAACAGCGGGACCTGATTCCCCATTTAAGGGAGCATCATTCCATCCAGCAGTGTCACAACTAGACGCTCTGAACGTATCCTGAGACTAGGACCGCATCACACACAGTCGGAAAGGCCTTTTTTTGAGTATAAGGTATGTTTCATAACATTATTCCCTATTGAACATCACCATGTTTGCACGATTAGGACCCCATTTAATCGCCTTTTTTCATATACAGGGGCGATGTGAGGACCTATCGGCAATATAAGTTGCTCCTAACGGAGCAGTCTAGTAGACTTCAATTACGCCCAACTATTAGCATTTTTGAGTTCGGGGACAAAAATGGCTATTATTATTAGCTTTTTTGGCAAGGCCGGTCTATACCCTTGTATCGATAATGCGTTTAAATGATGGAAACATTACTCAAGACCCCCATGAAATTCTGCAAACTTTTGCAGACTTTTATGGGACGCTTTATGAATCCCAGACATAAAAAAACTGATGCAGAATTAATGGATTATCTGATCAATCTGGATTTACTGGTATTATCTGATGAAGACAGGATACTGCTAGACCAATATGTTACCCAGGAAGAAATAGGTACCGCCATCGCTGCATTTAAACCGCATAAATCCCCGGGCCTAGATGGATATCCTGTGGAGTGGTACCAGTTGCATAAGGATGCTCTGATTCCACATCTACACAAAGTCTTTGGGGAGGCTAGGAAGGAGGTTCTGCTTCCACAATCCATGAGAGAGGCATTGATAGTGGTCCTGCCCAAACCAGGCAAGGATCCATTGGAGTGCGACTCTTATAGGCCTATTTCTTTAATAAATTCTGATGTTAAAATAGTGGCCAAAGTATTAGCAAATAGATTGCAGACTATAATTACCAAGTTGATAAGCCCTGATCAGACCGGTTTTATACCAGGTAGAAGTACTCACATCAACATCAGACAGTTATATGTTAACATGCAAATTGACCATAACAATCAAGGCAATAGAGTTATAGTATCGTTAGATACAAAAAAGGGCTTTTGACTTGGTAGAGTGGGAGTATCTCTTCAAACTCTTACAGTGTATGGGATTTGAACCTAAGTTTGTCTCTTGGATAAGACTATAGCCAGTATTAGAGTCAATGGCATGATCTCTGAGCCATTCAGGGTTTGCAAATTGGGGACTTGGAAGAGCGAGTATCTTTATACGTTAATGATATGCTATTATACCTGGGAGACTCGGAAGGGTCCTTGTTGACAGCATGTAAGTTGATACAGGAGTTACCGGAGTTTTGTTGATGTTGATACAGGAGTTTGGGGATTACTCTGGATTCCGTATTAACTGGACAAAATCGACAATATTTTTGCTAGACCCCCAAACCAATAGGAGACTACCTAACAATTGCCTCCTGAAGATAGAATCTCTAAATCTTTAAATACCTTGGCATCCGAATACAAATGCCATTGAAGGACTATGTGGATTTGAACATATGGCCCATCATTAGGAAAAAATTCAAAGTTGGCGAGACCTCCCTTTAACCTTAATAGGCAGAGTATATCTGTTCAAAATTATTTTCTTGCCCAAATTTTTATACGTGCTATCCATGCCCTGATTTATATCCCAAAAAGACTATTTACATATATTAACTCATTAATTAACACTTTCCTGTGGGGATCTAGGGCAACTAGGGTCTCCCTATCTATCCTGAAGCTGCCAGTAGATAAAGGGGGTCTGGCCTTTCTGAACCTTCGTATGTACTATTTTGCCTCGCACGTAGTGGTGGTGTATGTTCCCGCAGTTGAA
Source organism: Glandirana rugosa (assembly GCA_018402905.1). Lineage (NCBI taxonomy): Eukaryota > Metazoa > Chordata > Amphibia > Anura > Ranidae > Glandirana > Glandirana rugosa. The sequence goes on along the minus strand of BLSH010282079.1, from coordinate 305,313 downwards.
TAATGCAGCAGTGGCAGTAGAGGCAGCGGTTGCCTTGTCATATGAGGCCTTGTTAAACCTCTTTTACAGGGGTGAAGTCCCTACTGGGGGAGCTGGGGTGGTATTTAAAACAGCTAAACAAATAATAAAACTGAGTCAGAAGCAGATCAATGATACCCCGATATTGCAGTCGCCCAATGCTCCACTATGGTTCATTCAATCCTCACCTCATCGAATTGCTCCGTATGGGGGATGGGCACCAGTGGGCGTAATTCAGATTAAAATATCTCCACCAGTTGTTTGAGGGAGGGAGAATTAAGACCTTCGTACAATTGAAAAGGGAACTGCATATTCCGTCCTCCTGGGAATTTCAGTACGTCTGACTGAAACATGCCGTTCTATGTCAGTTTGGAGTGGAATCGGTAGTCCTGACTAATAGTACTCTGGAAAAAGCTCTGCTAAACCCTGACCACTCCAAGCTGATATCTACCTACTACGGGATCTTGATGGAAGGTGAACATAAAAGATCAGACAAAGTGAGGGATAAATGGAGGGAAGTAATACCTGAACTGATGGTGAGCACTGGGAGGAAGTACTTACTACTTATATGGTTACAGTGATATCAGCTAGAGACAGAATGATACAACTGAAGGACCTACATCACATGTATTACACCCCTCTCAGGCTACATAGAATGGGGAGAAGGGATGATGCCACATGCCATAAATGTTTAGCAATGGAGGGAGCCTTTCTGCATATGATATGGGAATGCAATAGAATCCGTCCACTATGGTCTATTGCTGATACACTGGATATTCCTAATATTTGCAGCCCACTGAGGGGAATCTTGGGAATATTTGAAGATGACACATTAAGCAATCATACAAAAACATTGGTATGCACATTATTCTTTTATGTACGTAAGCTTATTGCAATACACTGGATTAGACGGGGTTACCTCTCCTTGGCAATGTGGAAAGCTTTAGTAAATGCTAACCTCACTCTTTATAAAATGACATATGAGGCTAGGTGGTTGCCCGAAAAAAAATAATAAAATATGGGCCCCATGGGTGGATTCGATGACCACAATACCAAATAATACCTAGATACCTGGCCCAGGGGGGATAATAACGCTCAACTCGGATATGGAATTCCCTGGATGTCTGTTAATTAGATCCAGAAGAATTGGATATGTCTACCCCGGAGACAATACTCTCATATCCAGAGACATTGCCCTGCGCCATTCTTAGCCCTATCTAAAACAAAATGCACACACTTGTTTTTTTCTTTTTTGTTTGCTTTGGAACATATGGTTTATTGGTTTATGTTATAGAAAATATAATAGATTAATACACAAAAAAATATGAAAATGATATATGCATTCATATATGATGTGCAATTGAATGGATTAGTTACTGTAAAGGTACCATGATCACTGTAAGTACTGTATAATATACTGTTAATGGCTATCATGTCCTTGTGTGCATATGTCAATAAACACCTTTTTTTAAAAAAAAGAAAAGTGATCCACAGTGATGGCTTTTCAGAGGGCAGCTGACAGGCAGCTGAGAGGCAATATGTTCCTTTACATTGGTGACATATATAACATGGCCTATTGCATTGACAGCCAGTGCAAAATCCCCCCCCCCCCTCCTCCCCTTACATTGGTGGTCAGCTAAAACTCCCCTTACATTGGTGGTCAGTGTAAAAACCCCCTTATAGTGGTGGTCAGTGTAAAATCCCCCCTTATATCGGTGGTCAGCTAAAATCCCTCTTTACATTGGTGGTCAGTATAAATTCCCCTTCCACACACATAGAGCTGTGCTGTGCTCTATGTGATTCAGAATTTCTAGTGTAATGCCTCCTAACTAGTTTTTTTTATACAGGAATGTGCCACCTACAATAACCTTCTGTTGGAAGAGCAACAGCAATCTGCTTTACATACTGTATACTTGACTATACATATACATGATACCTGCCTTTACCAGCAGGTGGCGCTGTAGTATTATAGAGTATAGTACAAGCCACGCGGCTGGTGCATAGACTCAGAAGCGACAAGCCACATGACTAGCGAATAGACCTTCTTCACAAACACTGATTACAGTGCAAAAGACAAAACTTTCCTAGCAAACTGGAAAAATATCACATCCGAAGGTAAAGGCCAGGGTTTCCTGAACTGCATGACACCACAAGGAGGTCACCACAGTATCCTTGTAAAGAAAGTGCTATATGTTCCAGAACTATAAAGCAGCCTTCTATCAGTGAAAAGTCTTGCAAACAATGGTCTCACAGTTAAATTCCAAGGTGATGAATGCACAATTCACAATAATAAGCAAATCCTCACAAAAGGAAAATGGAATGATAACCTATACAGGCTTATCACCACAAACCAGCGAACCAATATAGTCTCTAATGAATCACATGGCAAATGTATTCACGTATGGCGTAGACGGCTGGGGCACAGAAGTCCAGAAACTATACAGGACATTATAAAGAGAGGTTTATCAGAAGATTTGACAATAATGCCTTGCAAAGAGCTCATGAAATGCAAATGCTGTATAGAAACAAAAGCCACACATGCTCCCCTTCCACAGGCATCTCAAAGAAAAACTATCCACCCCCTGCAGCTCATACACAGTGACGTATGCCGTCCAATGAAAACTCCCACGTCAGGCGGGAACAGATATCTACTGACTTTCATTGATGACTATTCCAGGTACACAACTACTTATCTGATTGAACACAAGAATAAAATATCAGAGAAACTTCAAGAGTTTGTTGCCATGTCTAGCAAAGCAAACCAGGAATAATTTGCACCAACAATGGTGGAGAATACATAAGAAAAGAAGTTTCCTCATACCTGAAGAGCCAAGGAATAGTACACCAGACAACCACACCATACACTTCTGAACAAAACGGTGTAGCAGAAAGGAAAAATCAAACTCTTATAGAAATGGTCAGGTGCAAGTTGTCGGATGCCAACCTACCTCACAAGTACTGGGGAGAAGCAGTCATAACTGCAACCTACTTACAGAACAGACTACCCTCAAAAGCCTAGCATAGCACACATCAGAGTGTTTGGATGTAAAGCATATACCTATATTCCAAGTGAGAAGTAATCCTAGCTGGAGAACAGAGCCATAGAGGGCATTCTAGTAGGCTACAGTGAGCAAACTACGGGTTACAGAATCCTACACCCAAAGACTGACAAAGTGACAATAAGCCGTAGTGTTTATATTGATGAAAGCTCATCACCAGAAACACTGATCCCTGAAAGCTGTCACTTGTATGCCAAGCAAACCAGAGGAAAAGGTAGATAAAAGCAAACCTGTGCAGAAGTCAGAACAAGAGGTGGAACTCACAAAACCAAGTTCCCCACCAGATACTGCTGAACTTCCTGAAATCAGAAGATCCATTCAGACCACAAAGGGGATACCACCCCGCAAGCTGTCATACACTGTCAAAACACGCAACATACTTGAGCCAACATCCTGGGAAGACATAGAAAAACTGCCAAAACATGAAGCCAATAAATGGAGAAAGACAGCAGAAGAATTAAAGTCACTTCAAGAAAATAAAACCTGGATACTCGCAGAGCTGCCTCCTAACCACAAAACTATAGGAAGTAAGTGGAGTATCAAAGTAAAGTCAGACACAGAAGGGAATATCCACAAATACAAAGCCAGACTAGTTGCCCAGAGTTACTCCCAGAAATTTGGTGCAGATTACGGTTAAATATTCGCTCCTGTCATAAAACACTCCACCATCAGATCGTTTTTTAGTGTTGCAGCCAGGAAGGGCATGCAAGTCAAACACCTAGATGTTTCCTATATGGAGACATTAAGGAAGACCTCTACATGGAGCAACCACCAGGGTTTGAGCAAGGAGATAACCTTGTGTGTGAGGAGCATTTCTGTCCCCAGCAGGTTGAAACAAATGTGAGGGTTTGTGTTGCTAATGACTGGGCTGATGGGGTAGTCATTTCAGTTGAAGTTTCTGGTGGCAAAAATAAAGCAGTTGATAGTAGTGTTTGTCATGTCATGTGCACTAATGCTCGTAGTTTAGTCAACAAGCTTTGTGAGCTGACAACTGAAAAACCATTTACAAAAACAAAAGTTTTAGATTTTAACCACTTCCCGCCTGGCCTATTGACAAAATGATGGCCAGGCGGGGGGTTCATTATCCTGACTGGATGTCTACTGACGTCCTGTCGGATAAGCCGCTAGCGTGCGCCCGTGGGTGTGCGCATCGTGGCGATAGTGCACGGCTCGTGTACAATCACAGCCGATCAGTGTGCCGCATGTGAGCATGATGCACGCCACCAGAGGCGCGCCCATGTGATCGGGGGGGGCGCGGGTGTCCCTCGGACACAGCGCTTTCCCGATCTGCAAACAGCCAATAAAATTGGCTGTTTACCATATGACCGGCTGTGTCCAATCACAGCCGGTCACAGATGTAAACAAAAAACTGTCACTATGTGATCCCTGCTTTTTCTCTTCACACACCGATCGTGTGAGGAGAGAGCACAGCAGGGATCAGTGAGTGTCAGTCAGTGTCTGTCTACTGTGCACAACACAATTCTCCCCCTATAAAGAGGACCGGTCACCAGTACCATCTGGATCTGTCACAACCCATTTGGATCTGTCACAGCCTATCTGTCACACAGCCCATCCATCACACAGGCCCACCACCAGTACAGCCATCCGTACCGCTACACAGTACCACCACCAGTACCGCCACACAGGCCAGCCACCAGTACTGCCACCAGTACCACTAAACACAGATCCGCCACCAGTACAGTCATCCGTATCAGCACACAGGCCAGCCACCACTACCGCCACCAGTACCACTAAACGCAGGTCCACCACCAATACCTCCACCCATCAGTACTGCCATCAGTACAATCACCAGGCCCACTATCATGTCTCAGAGAGTATATACCCCTGAGTAGGTGTATCAAATACTTGCCATGTCGGATGATGAGAGCAGCAGGGAGCTCTCATCAAGCGTTTCTGGTTCGGAGTATGAGCCAATAGAGGGCAGTGGATCAGAGTCCGATTAAGCTGAGGAAACTGCCCCCCCCCAAAAGAAGAAGAAGATTAGGACCAAGATCCGAAGACCTGCCCACCACCAGCAGCACCAGACCACAGGAAGAGGAGCCCAGTACTAGCACTGGAACTAGACGCCCAACCCAAAGAACCCTAATCCGGGCCAGGGCCCATTCCTTCCTTCCCGATGCCCTGGCAAACCCTGTATGGTTGCCCGCCAACTCAGGATCTACAATAATCCCCAATTTCACTGCACAACCAGGTGTGCAGGTCAACACTACCGATTTTGCCCTATTGGACTACTTTTATTTGTTTTTCACTCCCAAATTGCTACAGAGTATGGTGGACCAAACCAATCTCTACGCAGAACAATTTATTGCTGCCAATTCCACTTCATATTATGCCCGCATGTTCCATTGGCGACGTCTGACACTGGACGAATTGAAAATATTTTTGGGCCTCACGTTGAATATGGGTATTACACAAAAAATGAACTCCATGGGTATTGGTCCACCCACCCCATCCACCACATGCCCATATACTCCTCTGTCATGTCCAGGATAAGATGATTATGCGTTTCCTCCATTTTAGTGATAATTTGCAGTGCCCTCCCCGAGATCACCCCAATCATGATAAATTATATAAGATACGCCCCCCTAATTAATTCCTTTTCTCAGACGGAAGTGTTCATCCCGGATAAAAACATCTGTGTGGATAAGTCCCTCATTCATTTCACTAGTCGGCTGCATTTCAAGCAGTACATACCCAGCAAGAGCCAGGTATGGCTTAAAACTTAAACTGTGTGTACACCTTTAGAATACCAGTGGGAAGATTGTCTGGGAGCTGGCATACCCCCTCTTTGGAAAAGGATACCACCTATACGTGGATAACTACTATACTAGCCTGACCCTATTTTGCCATCCTTATAGAGAGACAACCCTGGCCTGTGGCACCTTCAAGAAAAACCGGAAGGGCTTCCCACAAAATCTCCTCACCAAAAACTACAAAACGGGGAATCTGCCTTCATGAGGAATGAAGATGTATTGGCCATGAAGTGGAGAGACAAGAAAGATGTCCACAACCTCTCTACTATCCACAATAACACCTTGGTGGAGATCCAAAGAAGATGTGGCCCCATTGTAAAGCCCAAGTGTGTCCATGACTGCAATTTATTCATGGGGGAGCTGGATTTAAATGACCAGATGGTACAGCCATATTTATCTACCCGAAAGTCCCGTTTTTGGTATAAGAAAGCAGCATTTCACCTTTTTCATATGACCATGTATAATTTGTTTGTGTGTTGCCAAAGATCATCCGAAAACCAATCCCTCACCTACTTAAAATACATTAAAAAATTATTACTGCCCTCATTTATCAGCAAGGACCCATCCCAGAAAGTATTCGCTCTGACGATAGAGTGAGTCGACTCCACAGGCAGAATTATCCCTACCCCATCCTCCCCCATCCGGAAGAAGACGACAGAAGAAATGTCATGTATGCTCCAGAGGAGAAGTCAGAAGAGATACCACCTATTATTGCCCCGACTGTCCCTCCCAACCTGGCCTGTGCATCGGGGATTGTTTCAAAAATTATCATACGCAAATCAGATATTAGTTCCCCTTATAGACTATAGACTGCCATTTCCCCATTTCAAATTCCTGTGTGGACCATTTGCTTGTTACCACGTTAACTGACCCTGGCTTGTTTTCAGACAAGGTATTTGCCTGCCATTTTAAACCATGTTTCTGACTTCCACATTAACTGACAATGGCCTGTTTACCAACAATGTCTTTGCCTGCCATTTCAAACCATGTTTCTGACTTCCACGTGCACCGACCTCAGCCTGTTAATTGACCATGTTTTTGCCTGCCTTTTGGACTGATCTTTTGCCCTTATACTTTAGTACACAGGGGTCTCACATATGTGAGGGGCTCCAGAAAAGCGTTCTGAGTAGAGATTAACAGTTTTTGGTTTTCTGTGTTCCCAGAACAGGGTCTGGTTTCCCAGAGGCTTTAAAGCATTAGGATGGGAGAAGCCTCTACCCCTGTCCCCCTGGCCCTAAGCTTGAATGTCCTTCCTGCTGCCTGGACCAATACTTTGGCTGTGCTGACCATGTCGCTGCCTGTAATGGCCCAGGACTTTCTGGACCATGTTTCTTCCTACTGCCTGGACCAATACCCTGGCTGTGCTGACCATATTGCTACCTTTAATGACCCAGGACTTTATGGACCATGTTTCTGCCTGCTACCTGGACCAATGCTTTGGCTGTGCTGACAATATTCCTGCCTGCTGCTTGGACGATTGCTTTTGCTTTCACTGACCCCATCCCTGCCTGATGCCTGGACCGATGCTCTCCTCTGTGGACCACTGTACTACTAAAATCACAGGTAATTTTTTGTTATTTAGTATGTACATGCTATGTGTTAGAAATATGAAGGGCCTTCAAAAATGTGATTGTTAGTCAGAAAATGGTATGTGTAATTTATGCTTCTAGAATGCCTGGAGGTGCTACTTGGCCTCTATATGCGGCCAGGTTGTGTAAAAGTCTCACACATGTGGCATTGCTTTACTCAGGAGGAGTAGCAGAATGTATTTTGGGGTGCCATTTTTGCTATGTACAAGCTGTGTGTTGGAAATAGCTTATGAATGGACAACTTTGTGTAAAAAAAATGCGTTTTCATTTTTTTCCACATTTTCCAAAAACTTCTGGAAAAAATTAACCGTTCAAAAGATTCATTATGCCTCCTAGATTATACCTTGGGGTGTTAACTTTCCAAAATGGGGTCATTTTGTGGGTAATTCTATTGTCCTGGTGCTCCAGGGCCTTCAAAAGTGTAATAGGTGGTTGAGAAATGAGATGTGTAATTTATGCTTCTAAAATGCTTGACGGTGCTACTTCAATGTTGGGCCTCTGTATGTGGACAGGCTGTGTAAAGGTCTCACACATGTGGTATTGCCATACTCAGGAGGAGTAGCAGAATGTATTTTGGGGTATCATTTTTGCTATGTACATACCGTGTGTTGGAAATATCTTAGAAATGGACAACTTTGTGTAAAAAAAATGCGTTTTCAGTTTTTTTCCACATATTCCAAAAACTTCTGGAAAAAATTAACTGTTCAAAAGACTCATTATGCCTCATAGATTATACGTTGTGGTGTTAGCTTTCCAAAATGGGGTCATTGTGTGGTTAAATTGTTCTGGTGCTCCAGGGCCTTCAAAAGTGTAATAGGTAGTCTACAAGTTAGATGTGTAATTTTTGCTCCTAGAACACTTGATTAGAGTTGAGCGGACACCTACATGTTTGGGTTCGGCCGAACTTCACAAAAAAGTTTGGGTTCGGTACCGAACTTGACCCGAACTTGACCCCGGACCCCGAAACCCCATTGAAGTCAATGGGGACCCAAACTTTTCGGCACAAAAATGGCTGTAAAAAAGTGCTAGAGGGCTGCAAAAGGAAGTAAAATGGGGGTAAGAGTAGGAGAAGTGCCCTACAAAAAATGGGGATAGGGAAAATAACTTAAAATCAAATAAAAAATAAAAATGGGAAGGGGGGGTGGATGTGGAGTAGGAGCCTAGAGGGTGACTAGGCCGTGACCGTGGCAGTGTAGGTGATGATTTTAGAACAATAATCTGTCCCTTACAGCAACAGCAGGAACCTGACTCTATAGGAGTAGGCGATGATTTTAGAACAATAATCTGTCCCTTACAGCAACAGCAGGAACCTGACCCTATAATTTTAGTAGCGGAT
>BLSH010282079.1:267504-288605 GCA_018402905.1 Glandirana rugosa | reverse complement strand
GATTTAAGTCTGTAATTTTAGAAACGTTTCTAGGAACGGTCGTCTAACGTTGGGGATGATGGAAGAGAACAGAGGCAACTTGTCCGTCCGAAACAGGGCCCTTCTCTTCGGGCACTGTTGTAATAGTTCCGGGATTTGGAGTTAGTAACCGAGTTGCGTTAGGTGTGTCTTCCGAAGAAAGACAGGTGACTGCGGCTCTTCCGCAAGCTGTCCCACCGGACCCTGAAGTACCGTGTATGCAACTTTTTGTAACCAGACCCTTTTAAATACGAGTTATCGTAAGAATCGGATATAAGTTTAGGGACACGGTCCCAGTCCCAGTTGCCAACGGACAGCCTGCGGAAGAGCCAGTCTTTACCCTGGTCTGTCCTGACCGAGAAGGCGTCCGACAGGCAACCGTTGACCCTGACCCTGGCACAGGGATTTGAATATAGGCTAAGAATGCTATTGAGCATAAATTTTCCCAGACCAATGTTTTTCAACGTATGTGCCATGAAGTCCCAGGCCACCCTGTCGAACGCCTTCTCGGCGTCAGTGGACAGAAAGAAGCCTTCTGTGTGGATTGCGTTGAGCCAATGATTGAGGTTTAGGGCCTTGATAATGTTGTCACGGGCTTCTCTTCCCGGGACAAAGCCTGCCTGTTCAACGGAGACAAGAGAAGGTAGTAGGGGTTGCAATCTGCTGGCAAGGATCTTTGCAAAGATTTTAATGTCTGAATTTAGCGGAGAAATGGGACGGTAATTTTCGGATAAGGAGGGGTCTTTTCCTTGTTTTGGTATCACTGTAATGTGGGCCTCCAATAGGTCTTTAGGTGGGACGGGGGAATTGGCCAGGGAATTGAAAGCTTTGCTAAAATGGGGGGCTAGGATGTCGGAGAATGTCCTGTAGTATATGTTAGGAAGTCCGTCTGGACCTGGGCATTTACCTGGTTTCAAGGACTTGGTAGTGTGTAGGTATTCCTGGGGGGTAATGTGGACTTTCCAGAGCAGCAATATCATCTTCGGAAAGTTTGGGGATGTTCGCCTCTGTGAGATAACTCTTAATAAGTTGGGTGCGGGGGGCGTCAGAGCCAGTCTGATGGTTATCGGAGGGCAGGTTGTAGAGTCTGGTATAAAACTCCGCAAAGGAATTAGCAATTTGCCTGTTGTCTAGAATTTTCCGCCCTACACGATCCTGTAGAAAGGGAACATTAGCCTTGGTTTTCTTACCCTGTAGTAATCTGGCCAAAAACTTGCCATTTTTGTTGGCATGTTCATAGAACATCTTGGAAGCCAACATGTATTTTTTCCTTGTTTGGACCTCGAGTTCTTCAAGTAGGGCTTTCCTTGTCTGAGTAAGCTCTGCGAAAGTGGAGGAGGTGTGAGATCGTTTATGGGATAGTTCTAATTTGCGAATTCGAGCTATGAGGTCATTGATTTTAGCTTGTTTAATTTTTTTAACGCGTGCAGAAAGTGCAATGCATTTGCCACGTATGGTGCACTTGTGGGCCAACCAAACCGTGAGCTCTGAGGTGGCTTCCGGTGTATTTATGTCAAAGTAAGTTTCCAGATCTGACTGCAATTGGGATTTAAGTGAGGGATCCGTCAGTAAAAAATTATTCAAACGCCATGTCTTATCTATGGTGTTTTTCTGTGGAAGTCTTAATGTCAAGGTAATAGGGTTGTGGTCTGCCAGAATGGCGGGTTCGATAGATGCGGAGTGTAGGTGTTGGATGTCATTTTGAGATAGAAATAGATAGTCCAGGCGTGAGTATTTCTGGTGAGGGGGAGAGAAAAATGTGAAGTCTTTGACATTAGGGTGGAGGGATCTCCAGGTGTCCAACAGGGACAGGGAACTGAGTTGCAATTTGATTTGTTTGAGGGCACGATACGGAAGAGAGGAAGAGCCAGAGGAAGAGTCAAGGCTTGGCTGGAGGGGGACATTAAAGTCACCCCCCAGCAAGACCATTCCTTCATGGAAGGGGATTAGTTTGTCAAATGTGTCGCGAAAAAAGGCTACCTGGTGGCGGTTTGGGGCATACAAATTCACCAAAGTGACAGGCCTGTCATAAAGTGTGCCCTTGACAAATAAGAATCTGCCATTAGGGTCAGCTAGTTGGTCTTTAAAGGAAAATGGAAGGTCTTTAGAAACTAAAGTGGCTACTCCTTTGGATTTGGAGGTGTTGGAAGAAGCGTGAAATATAACTGGGTAGTGGTTATCTGAGCATTTAGGGATTGAGGGACCTTTAAAGTGTGTCTCTTGTATATAGGCTATTATTATATAGGCTATTTGAGCGCGGAGCCTGTGCAGCTCTAGCTTAAATAATTTTTAAGATAAAATCACATAAAAAAATCAAAAATGGAGGTGGATGTGGAGTTGGAGGTTGAGGAGGCGGTGAAAGTGGCAGTGGAGGAGGAGGAGGTAGCCAACACTGTTTTTAATTTATTTTTGTGCAAGAAATGCACCGCTGGCCGCAAATGTCGTTTTTAGATTTTTTTTTTTTTAACCAGCTATGTAGATGCACTTTTTAATTTTGTGCAAGAAACAATAATCTGTCCCTTTAAGCAACAGTAGGAACCTCTCCCTATAGAACTTGGAGATGATTTTAGATTCTAAAATCATCTCCAAGTTGTACAGGGAAAGGCTCCAGCTGTTGCTTTAACCACTTCCCGACCGCCTGCCGTGTTTTCACGGCGGCAGTCAGGCTGCTGTGCACGAATCGCCGTATAAAGACAGCGATTTGCGAATGGCCGCTAGGGGGCGCGTGCACCCGTCGCACTCCTGGGGAGTGTGCCCGTGGCTCGGGCGGACCCGATGTCCGCCGGCGAGCCGAGATGAGCAGCCACAGGCAAAGAACGTAAACACGGCGGTTTCCCGCTCTGTTAGTGGGGGCATGAGTGATCTACTGATCCCTGTCACTGGGATCAGTTAGATCTCTCATGCCCATGGTAGCCCAACCCCCCACCGTAAGAACACACCCAGGGAACACAGTTAAACCCTAGCTCTCCCCCCCCCGGTTAACCCCTTCACTGCCAATGGCATTTATACAGTAATCAGTGGACATTTACATTTCTGATCGCTGAATAAATGTCATTGGTCCCAAAAAAGCGTAAAAAATGTCCAACATGTCCGCTGCAATATTGCAGTACCGCTAAAAATAGCAGATCGCCACCATTACTAGTAAAAAAAAAAAAAAAAAAAACCCAGAAATTAATTCTCACCATCCGTAAATGTGGCCATTTTTGTGCAAACCAATCAATAAACGCCAATTGCGATTTTTTTTATCACAAATATGAGGAAGAATATAAATCGGCCAAAAACGGTGAAAAAAAATGTTTTTTTGTAATTTTTTTTTGGATTTGAATTTTAGCAAAAAGTAAGAAATTAGTTTTTTTTTTTGCAAAATGGTCTCTCTTTTTTTGTTTATAGCGGCAATCAGAAATGATGCAGAGGCGATCAAATACCACCAAAAGGAAGCTCTATTTGTGGGAAAAAAAGGACGTAAATTTTGTTTGGGTGCAACATCGCACGACCGCGCAATTGTCAGTTAAAGCGACGCAGTGCCAAATCGCAAAAAGTGCTCTGGTCCTAAAGCTGGAAAACCTTCCGGTTGGTAAGTGGTTAAGGGAAAGGTTATTGTTCTAAAATCATCTCCAACTTGTATAGGAAAAGTCTATTGCAGCCGCATAGAGCCATATTATTGTTCTAAAATCATCTCTAACTTGTATAGGAAAAGTCTATTGCAGCCGCATAGAGCTATATTATTGTTCTAAAATCATCTCCAACTTGTATAGGAAAAGTCTATTGCAGCCGCATAGAGCCATATTATTGTTCTAAAATCATCTCCAACTTGTGTAGGAAAAGTCTATTGCAGCCGCATAGAGCCATATTATTGTTATAAAATCATCTCCAACTTGTATAGGCAAAGTGTCTTCCAGCCGCATAGAACCATATTATTGTTCTAAAATTTAGAACAATAATGCGGCTGCAATAGACTTTTCCTATACAAGTTGGAGATGATTTCAGAACAATAATATGGCTCTATGCGGCTGCAATAGACTTTTCCTATACAAGTTGGAGATGATTTTATAACATTAATATGGCTCTATGCGGCTGCAAAAGACTTTTCCTATACAAGTTGGAAATGATTTTAGAACAATAATATGGCTCTATGCGGCTGCAATAGACTTTTCCTATACAAGTTGGAGATGATTTTAGAACAATAATCTTTCCCTTAAAGCATCAGCTGGAACCTTTCCCTGTACAACTTGATGATGATTTTAGAACATTAATCTTTCCCTTAAAGCAACAGACCCTACCTAGTCCAGTCAGATCGTGCAGCAGGATGAGGTCTGCAATCTGTCCCTCAAAGCAACAGTACTAGTATCTCTCCCTAGTCCACAATCAGATCGATCAGTAATGCAGGATGAGATGTTCTGCAATCTGTCCCTCACAGAGCCAGCAGCATCCTCTCCCTAAACTATCCTGAGAGCATATGACATGCAGCACGTTGACTCCAGCCCCATATAGAGGCTGGGTCACATGATGCACTGGCCAATCACAGCCATGCCATTAGTAGGCATGGCTGTGATGGCTTCTAGGGAAAACCAGTGAAACACTCATTGATTGGCTGCCCTTGGCAGCTGTTCAACACGTGGAATAAAATACTAGAACCCCAGACCCGAACCCGGACTTTTTTTGAAAAGTCCGGGTTCGGGTCCGGGTCCCGGACACCCCAAAGTTCGGTACGGACTCGAACTTTACAGTCTGGGTTCGCATAGCTCTATTGTTGGACCTTTTTAATCAATCTCTTCTAACAGGAGAAGTTCCCCATGATTGGCGGACAGCTAATATTGTACCTATCCACAAGAAGGCAGCAAGGTAGAAGCTGGCAATTACAAGCCAGTGAGTTTAACATCAATTGTAGTCAAGTTAATGGAATCATTCCTGAAAAGAAGGATCATTGATCACCTAAAAATGCATACCTTGCTGGACCCAAAGCAACATGGCTTTACTGAGGGTAGATCATGTCAGGCTAATCTGTTTTTTTTTACTATATTACCAATGTTTTGGACCAGGGTGGTGCTGTGGACATAGCACATCTTGATTTCAGCAAGGCATTTGACACAGTTCCACATAATGATCTAATAATGACCTAATACAAAAGTTGCACAAGCTAGGACTTAACCTGGGTGGTTCAGTGGATATGCAATTGGCTAAAGGATAGATCCCAGAGTGTGGTTGTAAATGGGGTTCACTCAGAACAAAGACCAGTTACTAGTGGGGTACCACAAGGCTCTGTACTTGGTCCTGTTCTATTTAACCTATATGTAAGTGATATAACTAAAGGTTGTTGGGCAAGGTATGTCTTTTTGCTGATGACACAAAGCTGTGTAATAGGGTTGATATCACTGTAACAAGGAACGGTGAATGAATGGGAAATGCTGTTTGCTGAGCGGCTTCCTGTTCATTCACAAACTGAAGCATAATAAGCATAGTTTACTATGCTTCTGTTAAGAATGAACACAGGAGCGATCGAAAACAGATCACTCGCTGTATTCATTCATTCATCCATCCTGAAACAACCGCAGCAGCCAGCAGAAGAGGAGGGAAGCTGGCAGCACTGCAGGGGAGAGACCGGCGACGCCAGAAAGCAGGGGGAATTGGCACAGCACAGGGTGATTAGGGTGGTCCTAGGCACACCCAGCACACCCTGTGCGCACGCCTATGTTCTAAGTCTTGATTAAGGCAGTTGGTCCTAGCTCTCAGGGAGAGAGTGTGTGTCTTCATGTGAGGAGGCAACAAGGAGCATGGCTGCTTATCCCTGAAATATGGATGCAACTATTTACTTGATAAAGGACACTAAAGGACACTTACCTTAAACCAAGAACTTTGTCAGACTACAGCCACAGTAAGGCTCAGTAGAGCAGAAGTTTATTTGCTTATGATTTATGGCAAGAAGCCTTTTTCCTTCAGTTTGTGAATATCCTTTGGATTAAAATTGACACTTGTGTTAACCACTTAAGGACCGGAAGGATTTCCAGCTTTAGGACCGGAGCCCTTTTTGCGATTTGGCGCTGCGTCGCTTTAACTGACAATTGCGCGGTCGTGCGACGTTGTACCCAAACGAAATTTGCGTCCTTTTTTTCCCACAAATAGAGCTTTCTTTTGGTGGTATTTGATCCCCTCTGCGTCATTTCTGATCGCCGCTATAAACAAAAGAAGAGCGACAATTTTGCAAAAAAACCCAAATTTCTTACTTTTTCCTAAAATACAAATCCAAAAAAAATATAAAAAAACATTTTTTTTCACCGTTTTTGGGCGATTTATATTCTTCCTCATATTTGGCTTTTATTGATTGGTTTGCGCAAAAGTGGTCGCGTTTACGGATGATGAGAATTCATTTTTGGGGTTTTTAATTTTTTTTTATTTTTTACTAAAAATTGCGGCGATCTGCGTTTTTTTGCGGTACTGCAATATTTCAGCGGACATGGCGGACCATTTTGACACTTTTTTGGGACCATTGGCATTTATACAGCGATCAGTGCTATAAAAATGCACTGATTACTGTGTAAATGCCATTGGCAGTGAAGGGGTTAACCTGCAGGGGGCGCGCTAAGGGTTAAGTATGTTCCCTGGGCGTGTTCTAACTGTGGGGGGACTTGCCTAGCTGGGGAAAGGAAGTGGTCACAGCCTTCATGTACGAGAAGGCTGTGATCACAGCCCTTCCCCCTCACACAGAGCGGAGGTCCGTGTTTACTTACACGGACCTCCGCTCATTCGCTCCGGGGGGGGCATCGCGGGTGGCCGGCGGCAATCGAAGCCGCCGCACCCGCTCCCTGGCCCCCCCCAGAACACAGTGAGCGCGCACGCGTGCTCACAATGGCTCTGTATCGCGCCCGCCGTCGTATGACGGCGATTTGCGTTACAGAGCCATTCTGTTGCCGTCAATTGCCGACCAGCGGTCGGCAAGCGGTTAAAGAAACTACCCCTACAGTATATATATTTTCAGGAAGAGGCACTAGAGATTAAAATAGTTGTTTTCTTTTTTCACAATTCTGTCACACGATGTTTGTGCAGAACTTTGTCAAATGCAAGTTTTCAGGAAAATACATTATAATGGTTTTTAGAGAAAGCAAACACAATATTATACCCAGTTTTAGTAAAATATATAAAGCATAATGTTATGCTTAGTGAACAGATATCTAAAATGTCACACTTTAAAACTACACACACACCCATGGAATGGTAACAAACTAACCTACATTAAATTATCCATAGGCGACACTTTAAAAGCCTTTACGGGTTAACAGTTTAGAGTTACACGGAGGTCTGGTGCTAGAATTATTCCTCTGACATTTCTGTGATGCCTTCATTCCATTATTTATTTTGTCGAAATTCTTTTTTTTACATCCAATGTGATAGCATGGGCTGTGACAGATCTTCTTTATGGAGAGATCTGGGGTCTGTTAGACCCCAGATATCTTATCTGGCCTCCAAAGCTTTACAAGCCAGTGTAAACTTGTAAACAAACAATCTGAAAACCGGAAGTGATGAAATTCTCTTCCCTTCTGGTTTCTGATGTCAAAGATGGGGAGGAAGCCCCTTTCGCTGACTGCAAAAGCGATATAGTGCCTGCATAGTTCACTTTTACATCGTAAGAAATCACCTACTGAAAAGATTAGTACCAGGATCATGATTTTAGCTGCAACCAAGACCCTGGTATAACCACTCCAATACAAGGCCATATTTATATGTACTGAGGTGGTCAAATGAATGCCCCACACCTAGTTAAAGTACATTATTTGCCTACAATGGCTTGTTAAATTCACAGCAAAAAAAAAGGTGTCCCTGGGGAAATTTGTTTTAAATGTTGGTAACTGTGATACTTCTGTAGTGCTTATGCCTGCAGAAGCCACTGGATATGATGACTTCTCTGTTCTGCCACAACTCTTTAAGCTGCTCGGATCCCACTGGCATATCTGTGTAACTTAAATGTTAGTAGGCCACAAGCTACACTTCTCTCAGAGTCCCTTTCACTTTGCTAAACTGAAGACATCTTTGTGTGCTTATCTGAAAATAATATCACTTTGTTATAGGGTCCTAACTTCCTTAACTTCATGGTCCACCATCTGCCAATCCCGTTAACAGTTAAACTGTAATTACTGGCCATAGAAGCACTCTAATTGGACACAGGGTTACCAGTTGTTTGATATGTTAACCAGTAAGAAAGAGAAATTTGCTTCAGAGAGGTGCACAGAGGAGGGGTTTTTTTGGCTAACCAATGTAGTAGCAGGCCTCCTGTATTGTCTGTTCTTAGACATGATAAGATTAGAATGGCTGGCACTTTAAGAGTATCCCATTGCCAGACCCTCCATGCAGCCTGCGCGCTGGATACCGGTGTACTGAGAGAGGTCACCTTTGCAAGCTACAGCTGACCCGGTACAGAGAGGTACTAGAGACAAGAACTTGGGAAAGCATTAAATACAGGACTCAAGGGAATGGCAGGAGTATAGTGCAGCACTGGAGTGCTGACCTTCAAGGCAGCCAGGGCATGGGATACTGGCAAATAGGCACTGGTGTGAAGGGTTTACAGGGATGCAGGGGTATCTTACAGCAGTGGGATGTTGAATGCACAGAAACACAAAGGCAATGGTATGTATGAAGAACAAAGGTACACAGGATACAGTTGGAGTACACAAGAAGTCTAGGACAGGATGGAGACCTAGGCTAAAAGCTGGCAGACGCACACAAAGGAAACATAGGCACAGGGACACTGGAACGCTCACAGAACACAACAGGTGCAAGAAATCTTTTACATATGCAAGAAAGCACTAAGGATATATAAGAATCCGATCAGGAAGCCAGGGGCACAAGTAGGAACTTTGAGTCACTAGGAATGTTTTTTATAATACAAAGTCACATGGGCAGGGAAGGGCTGGCAGCCTTAGGCCTGGGGGGCAAGTCCAGTCAAGTGGCCCATTGAACCACCGAATGAGCTCACCATCCATGCCCACCTGGTTTTATAATGGATATTGAGGTTATGAAGTAAGACAAATATGATACAATGTGGTAACATAATTTAATGTTAATAGCAACAAAGGAGCTTTAACAAAAATAATGCATCAATGCAGCCTCCACACCCACCAATGCAGCCTCACCAGTGCACCCCCCCTTTGCCTGGCCCCTACTTCCTTTCTCCACAAAAAGAAAAAAGTGTGAGCGGCAGCGGGCGTCAGCCTTTTTGAATGTAAGTTAGGGTGGCCTGGGGGGCAATTGCCACCCTGCCCCCTGGCCCAGCCCTCCCCTGCACATGGGGGACCTGGCACTAGAAACACTATCTGTGATCAGTCAATGCCTGAGTGAATGAGCCCAGCTTAAACGAAAATATGGGTTTCCCCATTTTTAGCTTTATCCTATCCCATGTGAGCTGCTAATACATAAAAATCTTTCCAGCGCTCTGAGAAGTGCACCTTTCTGTTATAATCAAGTGGGCGGGGCTACAGTCATCTCTGAATTCTTATGTTGACAATCTTGTGGGAGTCAACCTCCTTTTCTTTTCCTCTGATTGATGTTGGCTCTGTGCTGTCTGCTCTTCCTGTTCCTCCCTCCTCCTCGCACACAGCTTTAATCAATTCTCTTAAAGACAGCCTCTATCTGCACACTGTGTAGCTGCCTACTATGCTTCAGTTCTGATCTGTGAAGTGCCCAGATAAAAAACGCTGTGCAGCATAGTAGCCAGCTACACAGTTTTCAGATAGAGACAGTTTGTAAGAGAATCAATCTGAGCTGTGTGCTGTATAGGAGGGAGAGGGAGAGGAGCTATGCTGTCTATGCTCAGAATGATACATCGTCCTGGAGGATGGGAGCACAACTGAAATCTGGGGGGGGGGTGGGCGTATAGCCCTCCCCAATATCCCCCCTAGATAATGCCATGTCTATACCACTTATGCATTTTCCACTATGTACATGAATAACACAGCATCTGAACCTGTTCTGTAGGTGTGCCACATCTCCCAGTGGAGGAGGGACAGAAAGAGGTGGTTTATTGCTGAAGTTTTAACTGCTTCCTCTAAACTTTCAAACAATAAAATGGACCATTCCAGAGACCTGCATGACAGATGAAGTGCCCCTGCGGGTCTTTGGAATTATAGTAGACAAAAATCTGTGAGACAGGCAGGTGCCTTGCGGACACACTCAGGTGCCTTGCAGATTACAGTAATTTCCTTCCTAACTATGCTGGCACAGCATACCAACCAGCATTCCAAAACCAACAGCACTCAGTGGTTTCTTTATCACCTATTGATCACAGAGGGATGCATTTTACCACTGATCACAATTCAGCATGCTTTACCTGCTGACTTGGCATTAGAGTGGCCATATTGTGATAAGGTGTCCTGCACAAATAGCCTAAGCTTTGCTAACCACCACTTACAGTAAGCAAAAATGCTGCAACATTTCCTAGACTTTTGTTAAAGAGACCATGTGAAGAAAGGAGAGATGCCAAAAAGGTTGATCTGCAAAAGATGAGTAAATACTTCTCCCCATGGCCCACGCTGCAGGACTGAGGGCAAAGTAGAGACATGGAGGTCATGGGAGGAACCACAAAGGGAAGATTGGGACATAGGAGTGTGACACTCCCACAAGTGTAATTTTCTTAGTGGACTTCAGAAGAGGATTGCTTTGCAATTGAGTGGTCTTTGGCACCACAGGCAGCACGAGAGCTAAATATTTACACCTTTCTTTTGCAAGTATACATTTTAGAGTGTTAGTTTTCTAACTCACTTTAAATACATTTGAGACATGAAGCATGACCTTTTTTTTAGTTTAGTTAGAGTGAGACAGGTTTAAAGCTTAACGTAAGCCTTACCTCCTGTCACCCAGAGTTGTACAGGCTGCTCTACTATACTGAAATAGTTTATTCTGATTTTAGTGCACAATGTGAGCTTTTCACAGTGTGCATTAGAAGCTGCAGTAATTGAATTTCAGTTCTTACGATCGTGGAGGCCCAACATAACATAGGCATTATCTAGGGCAGCCTACCGAGGAAAGCCCACACTTTCAGACCGACATCCACCCTTCAGGGCAATTGTATATTTGGTGGACTACTTCCAAGAGCCAGCCCACTGCTTGTATCAGGAATGAGTATGTAGTACGGGTCTATATTCATAATTGATTTACAAAGAACTTGGTATTAGCTGTTATTAACTAATATAGTTTTAAGGTGATCACTTCTGTATATATATATATATATGTATGTATGTATATATTTCTGTATAACTCAATGTATGCTATTCTTGCATACATTGATCTTTAAATCACAGATGGTCACATTGTCTCATGACCATTGCGGGCATTCTTTTGTTAGTACTGGATAAAACCAGCTTTTAAACCAGTTTTAGTTATTTTTTGCCCTACCGTATATATATATGACTGGGAGACCAGAGACTAGCTGAGTTTGATTGTGACTCCCCTGGATTGAATGCTGTATTTATCTGTATTTTATCAACTGTAATACACCTTTAATCAAAGCTAAGTAAAACTCTTTTATTACTATATTACTTGTGTGTTGTTTTAATTATTGTACTTCATCCACAAATCTGAAAGGGTAAATATATGAACCTGTCAATAAATGAATATATGTAACATGGAATTTAACCCATGGTTACAGAGTACTACAGAGGAAGGGTGCTGTGAGAAAGCTATATATAACCCCCCATCAGCACCTTGCACCAGCCATGATATTTTTTGTATTCTACAGAGAAGCAAAGTAACCTAGTGATGATATCTATGGATTTAAAATAAGGAATGGAAATGGAAAGGTTTTATTTTACATGTGATTAAAATGTTGATAAAGGGGAGAAGATGGAAACGGGAAAGACCAAATAAGCAGATTACCCACCTCAATTCTGGTGTGTTATTTAAAAAAAAGTGAATTCATTTCTTGAGCACTGTTCAGTGCACCCCTAAGTGGCTCATTGGACAGCTCAGATCACAGTCACAATATACAGAGTGAATAAGATTGGCTCTTCCGTAACGTCTTCAGAGTTCCTCTGACGTTAAGGAAGTGACAAAACGCATCAGTTGGAATGCAGGGTACACTGGGCCACGTCCTTTTGGAACGCAAGCCGATGTTGTCTCCTGGCGACCACAGGAAAAACATTGCATTTTTATGTGCAGTTGTTAACTATATTGGCCAATAAACCCTTTTAAAGAGGAGACGTGCAATGTGAGTTTTTCTTCTCCTTCCCTATATCATATACCGGAGCAAGAGAGTAGCGAAGCCATAGAGGGAACCGGTGGAAGGACACATACCCATGGTCGGGTGAGAGACCGCAATCGTGTATTGACTCCTCCAAGTCGTACGACTGTGAGGGTCAATAGGATCTGGTAAGCAGAGTATCTTTACCTCATATCTGCACAAGGTGATGGCATGAGCACAAGCACTTTTGGAACATTGATCGAGATGATTATGCAATAGCACCAAGTCACCTTTTGCACTGGAATATACTATATATTGGACTTTATTACACTTTAAATTACTACTGGATTGGACAGAATGAATATGTATTTTTGATATCTGTCATTGCACCTTATTTCATTGTGTTATATATTATTTTATATACATTATTTGTTATTATATGAGCGCAAACAGCATCAAGTCACTTTGAGCACTCAAATGCACTGTATATTGGACTTTATTGCACTTTAAATTTTCATTGGATTTGAATAGTATGATGTTACAATATCAAGGGTTATATTGAATATGAATTTGAATATGAACTTTTGACCTTTTGCACATAATTTAACACTGCACTTTATATTATTGGATTGGGGTATCCAAGATATAATAATTATCAATATTCTGTTAATAACACCCAGGAGAGTATAGTGGGAGAATTTTCACATACCTACTACACTATACTCATACTAGCAACCGCTATTACTCATTACACATTTATCTAATCCCTCACCTAGGCGAAGCTATAATAGCAGCTGCAGATTAATCCATATAGCTGTGGCGCGGGGACCCTCATACCAGAACTAAGGGGCTGTCACAGATTGCCATCAAGAGTGACAGACTAGACCCGCCCTTTCAGCCTGCTATAGTACAGCTTCTATGAATGGAGGATCTGGACAGATAGGGCAGACATATTCAAGCACTCTTGATGAGAACCTGTGACAGATCCTTAGTTCTATTAGATTATGGCAACAGGGGTGGGAGGCACATTGACAGAGGAAAATTTCACCTAACAGAAGAGGCATTGGCACAATGGACACATCATTCTGATTGACAAGTTCCAGTGTTGTGGTTCTGCCCTCCACACCATGCTGTGCCATTCACAAAGCACAACACAAACATCATCACTGTGCAGTTTTTTTGTTAATGGCACAGCACAACCAATAATGGAGTTCCTTATAAACGCAGAGCAACTCCCCACTGTACATTAGGGATAACCTTCAGGTTTAGGTCAACCATCAAACTTGAGCTGTTCACAGCTTTGGCCCAAATTTTGGCATAGTCATCCACTTGCCAGAACCTCCGGCTACTACAAGTTGTGCTGGACACCTGTCTGTCAGTTTGTTTTAAATCACAAACAGGCCAGCAAACATCATAAGTGGTGTCATTGACTAAATATCCAAATACCACTAGTTGGTTAGTTGACATTCAGCAGCCAACTGGGCAGCTGCCATTTAGTGATGGGAGTGCAGAAGGAGGGGATAGTCATGCTGTGGGTCACTTTTCTGGTATGTTGTTGGGACATTGTTCATCATGATTGTCATTGGATCTACATCACTGAATTGATTGACTGCATGATTGGAATAGATTTTGAGATGGGCCCTGTGCTTTTTTTTTGCATGGTGTTCTTCTTAAAATCCATACCAGACCCCTATTTAAGATAATGATCCAAGGTTTTTTTGTTTTTTTTTCCTCTGGTCATATGGCATGGCACCTTTCATAGAGGGGGGGAGGGTAAATAGTACACACCTGCTGCTCCCTCATTTTGTAGCCACAAAGACTGCACTCCTGCAGCTGATGTGGATTTTGAGAGGGGCCAAAAACACTAAAAAAAAAAAAACGGGATCTGGTCTCCCCCAAAAGCACAAAAAAATTAGAAAATAAACATTGTACCCAATGTAAGTCCAACATCAGTCACATAATCCAGTAATGTAGTTCTAGCATCAATCATAATGCCCTAATGACAATCTGCACCCTAATGATTCTCTCCCACTGAGCTATTGCCTCAAATGACAGCTTCCCAGCCAGCTGCTGAATGTCAACAAACCAACAGGGGATGGCTGACTATTTATGTGGTCATAACTATATATGGTTAATGATGTCACCTGGGATCCCCAGACTATGATAGCTGTGGGCCAATCACAGCATAGGAAACACAGCTGTTATGAATTAATTCATTTGTAATAGTTTGTTAACATTGTAATCATACGATCTTGATGCAGGCTGTGAGTACCGGGATCTGCAGTGTCCCCCTAACTGGGAACAGGCTGGATGACGTACATGTACATGATCCAGCCTGCCTGTGCTGGCCACCTGCAGTAAAAGTACTGTGGGTGGTCGGCAAGTGGTTAATTGTCACTTTTGCGGTAGTACTACATACAAGTTTGTCATGCCGCATGTTTGCTTAAGGCATTCCCCCAAGCATTCTTTTAAAAGCATTACATATTTTTGATGTTATATTTTAAGCAGCTCTCCACTAAATGTTTTTTTTTTTTTTATTACTGCTTTGATACATGTCCCCCATGGTAGTGCCTGGCTGCCCTTTTGAACCAAAAGCTTGAAAACTGACCTTTAAAAAATTCAAAACATTACAAGATTCTGCTCTCATTGACTTTAACTGCTTGCCAACCGGCTCATGTACATTTACTGCTGCAGAGTGGCAGCGTAGCGTGAATTGCCATATATAAACGTCGATTCGCGCAGGCTCAGTGCCTGAGTGTGGCCGCTGGTTGGGCGGACTCGATGTCTGCCGGCGACCTGTGATCGCCTACTATACAGGAAGAATGAGGAACCGCCGATGTAAACACGGCGGTTCCCTGTTCTGTCAGGGGACATGACAGTGATCTACTGATCCATGTCATCGGGATCACTTAGATCTGTCATGCCCCTGCCAGCCCAGTCCCCACACAGTTAGAACACAGTGAGGGAACACACTTAACCCCTTGATCGCCCCCTTAGTGTTAACCCCTTCACTGCCAGTGACCTTTATACTGTAACCAGTGGCTATTTTAAGATCTGATTGCTGTATAAATGTCAGTAGTCCCAAAAAGTGTCAAAGTGTCTGATCTGTCCGCTGCAATATCGCAGTCCCGGTAAAAATCTCAGATCACCACCATTACCAGTAAAAAAAAAATAATAATAATAAAAATGCCATAAATAAATTCTTATAGTTTGTAGACACAACAACTTTTGCGCAAACCAATCAATATACGCATATTGGGATTTTATTTACCAAAAATATGTAGAAGAATACATTTTGGTCTAAACTGGTGAATAAATTTGTTTTTTTATATTTTTTTGGATATGTATAATAGCAAAAAAGTAAGAAATATTGTTTTTTTTTCAAAATTAGCGCTCTTTTTTTGTTTATGATGCAAAAAATAAATACCGCAGAGGTGATCAAATACCACCAAAAGAAAGCTCTATTTTTGGGGAAAAAAGGACATCAATTTTGTTTGGGTACAACATCGCACGATTGCGCAATTATCAGTTAAAGTGACGCAGTGCCGACTCGCAAAAAGTACTCTGGTCAAGAAGGGGTTAAATCCAGGGCTGAAGTGTAAGGTGTTCAGGTGCCTAGTTTGGCATTTTCAGATCTGAGGCTGGATTTGCAAATTTGTACTGTACATATAAGAAAGGAGCTTAGAAAGCATTTGCTGCATGTGCTGCACATCTCGTATCTTCACAGCATATGGTTTTTTTATGGTTTTTATGGTCAGTAAAAACTAATACTGGGTGAGCTGCTCCTTCCAGGAGGTGATGCCATTCCTCCAAAGCCGACTTGATGGCCAGCAATTCCCTATCACCGACATCATAGTTCCAGCAAGATGGTGCACCACCACATTATGGGTGTCAGGTCCGAGCATTCCTAGATGAACAGTTTCCTGGAAAGTGCATTGGTCATCGTGGGCCAGTTGAATGGCCCCCAAGGTCTCCCGATCTGACCCCCTTAGCCTTTTATCTTTGGGGTCATCTGAAGGCAATTGTCTATGCTGTGAAGATACAAGATGTGCAGCACCTGAAATTACGGATGCTGGAAGCCTGTGCTAGCATTTCTCCTGCAGTGTTGCTATCAGTGTGTGAAGAGTGGGAGAAGAGGTTTGCATTGACAATCCAACACAATGGGCAGCACATTGAAGACATTTTATAAGTGGTCAGTAACTTGTAAATAACTCATGAAAGAATAAAGTTACGTTAAAAACAAGCACGCCATTGTTTTTCTTGTGAAATTCCCAATAAGTTTGATGTGTCACATGACCCTCTTCCTATTGAAAAAACAAAAGTTGGATTCAAAAAGGACAACTTCAAAATGGCCACCATGGTCACCACCCATCTTGAAAAGTTTCCCCCCTCACATTTACTAATGTGCCACAAACAGGAAGTTAATATCACCAACCATTCCCATTTTATTAAGGTGTATCCATATAAATGGCCCACCCTGTACTTTAAAATGAACACAAACAGACATACATAATTTTAAAGATATTAAAAATCTTCCTATTAAAAAATTCAGAATTGAGTCAATTCTTTAAGAAATTGCTGACAGATCTTATCCCGGGTATCCCGAAACAAGAAATAGTAATTGACAGAGCCCACAGGCTACCCAAACCATCTCACATTCCAGAGAAACTGCCCAGAGATGTGATTGCCAGATTTCACTTCTATCATGTAAAAGATATGCTTATTAGAGTTGATCGAACCCCCGGATGTTCGGGTTCGGTGGGTTCGGCCGAACTTCGGGAAAAAGTCCGGGTTCGGCACCGAACTCGACCCGAACTTTATCCCGAACCCCATTGAAGTCAATGGGGACCCAAACTTTTCGGCACAAAAATGGCTGTAACAAAGTCCTGGCAAGTGCTAGAGGGCTGCAAAAGGAAGTAAAATGGGGGTAAGAGTAAGGCAAGTGCCCTACAAAAAAATGGGGATAAGGAAAATCAATTAAAATCAAATAAAAAAAATGGGAAGGGGGGGTGGATGTGGAATAGGAGCCTAGAGGTTGACTAGGCCGTGACCGTGGCAGTGTAGGTAGAAGTGGCGGTGGTGGAGGAGTAGGAAGAGGTAGCCCCCAAAATATTGAGGCATATTCAAAAAAACAAGTATACGAATGGCTGTGTGAGTCTGGTCTAAATGTCTATTCTGCACAAGGTACAGAAAGTGTTGTGGGATCCATGCCTGGTTCATTTTTAAAAAACGTTAGCTTGTCCACGTTGGCTGTGGACAGGCGGCTGCGCTTGTCTGTGATAACGCCCCTGTTGTGCTAAACACACGTTCAGACAATACACTGGCTGCAGGGCAGGTCAGCACCTCCAAGGCATAAATGGCAAGCTCAGGCCATGTGGCCAATTTGGAGACCCAGAAGTTGAATGGGGCAGACCCATCAGTCAGTACGTGTAGGCGTGTGCACACATACTCTTGCACCATGTTGCTGAAATGCTGCCTCCTGCTAAGACGTTGTCTATCGGCTGGTGGTGCTGTTTGTTGTGGCGGGCTGCTGACAAAGCTTTGCCACATTTCGGCCATGCTAACCCTGCCTTCTGAGGTGCTGGCAGTGCCACAGCTGCGTTGGCGGCCTCTTCCTCCTCCTCTGCCTTCGCCTTGTGCTTCCACTGAGCCCCCGGTGTCATTTGGGAATGCCCTCAGCAGCGCTTCTACCAGCGTGCGCTGGTAGTAGCGCATCTTCCGATCACACTCCAGTGAAGGAATTAAGGATGGCACGTTGTCCTTGTAACGGGGATCCAGCAGGGTGGCCACCCAGTAATCGGCACACGTTACAATGTGGGAAACTCGGCTGTCGTTGCGCAGGCACTGCAGCATGTAGTTGGCCATGTGTGCCAGGCTGCCCAGAGGCAAAGACAAGCTGTCCTCTGTGGGAGGAATATCATCTGTGTCCTCCGTATCCCCTCAGCCACGCTCCAGTGATGCCCACGAGCTGCGTTGGGTGCCACCCTGCTGCGGTTCCTCCTCCTCATGATCTTCCTCGTCCTCCTCATCCTCCAGAACTGTGCCCTGGCTTGAATATTTTTGACCTGGCCTATGCTGGTGCAGGCACCCACCCTCCGAGCCACTTGCGAATGACTGGCCTGATAACCGTGGAAATGACCCCTCTTCCTCCTCCTCCTCATCCTCTTGTGCCACATCCTCTTCCATCATCGCCCGAAGTGTTTTTTCAAGGAGACATAGAAGGGGGATAGTAACGCTGAGAACAGCGTCATCGGCACTGGCCATGTTGGTGGAGTACTCAAAACACCGCAATACACTACACAGGTCTCGCATGGAGGCCTACTCGTTGGTGGTGAAGTGGTGCTGTTCCGCAGAGTGACTGACCCGTGCGTGCTGCAGCTGAAACTCCACTATTGCCTGCTGCTCGCACAGTCTCTCCAGCATGTGCAAGGTGGAGTTCCACCTTGTGGGCATGTCGCATATGAGGCGGTGAGCGGGAAGGCAGAAGTTCTGCTGCAGCGCAGACAGGAGAGCAGCAGCAAGATGAGAATGCCAAAAGTGCGCACAGACGGCCCGCACTTTCTGCAGCAGCTCTGACATATCCGGGTAGTTTTTTAGAAAATTCTGTACCACCAAATTCAGCACATGCTCCAGGCAAGGGATGTGCGTCAAACGGGCTAGGCCCAGAGCTGCTACGAGATTTCGCCCATTGTCGCACACCACCAGGCCGGGCTTGAGGCTCAGTGGCAACAACCACTCATTGGTCTGTTGTTCAATGCCCAACCGCAGCTCCTGCGCAGTGTGGGGTTTATCCCTCAAACATATCAGTTTTAAAACAGCCTGCTGTCATTTCCCCCTGGATGTGCTGATGTTGGTGGTGAAGGTGTTACGCTGAGCGGATGAGGAGGTGGTCGAGGAGGAGGAAGCGCAGTAGGAGGAGGAGGCAACAGGAGGCAAAGAGAAATGCCCTGCAATCCTCGGTGGTGGAAGTACATGCGCCAAATGGCTAGCTGGCTCAGGCCCATCCGCCACTACATTTGCCCAGTGTGCAGTTAGCAAGATATAGCATCCCTGTGGACCTTGCCACAGATGGCGTTGCGCAGTGCACACTTGATCTTGTCCCCGACTTGTTTGTGCAGGGAATTGATGGCTCGCCTGGAAAAGTAGTGGCGGCTGGGAACCACGTACTGTGGGACAGCCATCGCCATCAGGTTTTTGAAACTGTCCGTGTCCACCAAATGGAATGACAGAATTTCAAAAGCCAGGAATACCCTGAAATTCAGGGCCAGGGATCGCGGGTGGGTAGGGGGGTACTTACTCTTTCTCTCCAGTGTTTGGGAGATGGAGAGCTGTAAGTTTCCATGGGACCATGGTGTGGAAATGATTGGGGACGGTGGCGGACATGGTGGCGTTGCTGTCATATCGTCTGTTTGCTGGGTGGCAGGTGACACTGTCACGGTAGAGGTGGAGTAAGAGGCCAAGGCAGCAGCAGAAGAGGAAGCAGGAGGAGGCCGAGACCTTTCTTGGATTTTGAGGTAATTATTCCAATGCAGCTTGTGCCTTGAATTTAGATGCCTGATCATGCAGGTTGTGGTCAGGTTTAGAACATTTATGCCCCAGCTCAGGCTATCATTGCACAGCTTTCAAACCACTCTGGTCTTGTCGTCAGCACATTGTCTGAACAACTGTCACGTGGGGGAATGCCTTTGAGCTGCCTTTGGTGTGCTAGGTTCCTGGGTGCGGTGGGTAGTAGCAGGCATACTGTCTAGGGAACGCTCGCTCCGCTTTTGCAACCTACTTCCTGTTTTGCTGTGCTGGTGCCTCTGTGCGACCACCACCTCTTCCTCCAAACTGCACACATCACTCGCATGACCCTCAGTCCATGTGGGATCTAGGACCTCATCATCCTCCTCCCCATCATCTTCCACCCACCCTTTGCCACTGCCCTCCTTGTCAGTCTGCACACTGAGGAAAGCTGCAGCAGTTGGCACCTGTGTTTCTTCATCATCTAAGACATGCTGCGCTGGTGTTTCCATGTCCTCATCCTGCAACAGAAGTGGTTGGGCATCGTTGCACTCAATGTCTTCCACTTCGGGGGCAGCGCTATGTGGATGGCCCACGGAAAGCACACCAGGAGAGTCATCAAAAAGCATAAGAGTCTCTTGCATGACTTGGGGCTCAGACTGCTTGGCTAATTTACAAGGGGCTGAGGTGAAAGACAGATGGAAATGAGGTTCAGGTGCCAACTCTGAGCTTTCATCAAGGGACCGGGAAGGAGACAATGTGAAGGAACTGGAGGCATTGTCAGCCACCCAATCTACTATCACCTGTACTTGTTCTGGCCTCGCCAATTGTTGAGGGGCATTCGGGCCTACCATATACCGGTGAAGGTTCTGTTGGCTACCTGAGGAAGGTGTTTCACTTGTGCGTATAGCTGGCACACATCGACCACGTCCTCTCCTTCCAACAGGAGCTTCACCAACACAACAAACAGCAGCAGCACCAGCATCACCAGCAGCACCATGACCACGTCCCTTATTTGCTCTCCTCATTGTGCCCGCAAATGTATTATGTAGCCCTATGTAAGTATTTATTAATACGACCACTACGACCACGACGACGACAAACAACACAACCACTTCGAGGACAACCTTCCTCTCCTGCACCAGCTACACACGGTCGATATGCGTGTTCACTTTGTGGAAGGAGTCCATCGGTTGTCTTGGAAGTGGCCATATACCATCCGGGCTTACGGGGAGTTGTTAACCGCTCCGGTCTTGTTCATGTCCACTATCATCTAACCCACCGACTGTTACGGAGGTCAAGGAAGTGTAACAGAGGAAGGGCCAGGGAACTACTTTCGAGTCTCAACCGTGGACTTGGAGTAAAGGTAGACAGAAAGTGGAGTCGGGGAACATTTAATCGGTTCGTCAGACTCGGG
>BLSH010282079.1:197394-215303 GCA_018402905.1 Glandirana rugosa | reverse complement strand
CTCCACATCATCTTCCACCCACCCTTCACCACTGCCCTCCTTGTCAGTCTGCACACTGAGGCAAGCTGCAGCAGTTGGCACCTGTGTTTCATCATCATCAGAAATATGCTGCGCTGGTGTCTCCATGTCCTCATCCTGCAACAGAAGTGGTTGGGCATCGGTGCACTCAATGTCCTCCACTTCTGGGGCAGCGCTATGTGGATGGCCCAGGGAAAGCACACCCGGAGAGTCATCAAAAAGCATAAGAGTCTCTTGCAGGACTTGGGGCTCAGACTGCTTGGCTAATTTACAAGGGGCTGAGGTGAAAGACAGATGGCAATGGGGTTCAGGTGCCAACTCTGAGCTTTCATCAAGGGACCGGGAGGGAGACAATGTGAAGGAACTGGATGCATTGTCAGCCACCCAATCTACTATCGCCTGTCCTTGTTCTGGCCTCACCAATCGTTGAGGGGCATTCTGGCCTACCATATACCGGTGAAGGTTCTGTTGGCTACCTGAGGAAGGTGTTTCCCTTGTGCGTGTAGCTGGCACACCTCGACCACGTCCTCTCATTCCAACAGGAGGTTCACCAACACCACCAACACCAGCAGCACCAGCATCACCAACAGCACCATGACCACGTCCCTTATTTTCTCTCCTCATTGGGCCCGCAAATGTACTATGTAGCCCTATGTAAGTATTTATTAATACCAATTAATACCTTTTTTTTTTAAAACGCCAACGTAGCCGGACTTTTTATTTTGGTGCAAGAAATGCACTGCTCACACCAACAGCTGGAAGCTCTCCCTTTAGAACTACGAGATGATTTTTGAACAATAATGTGTCACTTACAGCAACAGCTGGAACCTGGCCCAATAGGAGTAGGCAATGGTTTTTGAACAATAATCTGTCCCTCTAAGCAACAGCTGGTAACTCTCCCTTTAGAACTAGGAGATGATTTGTGAACAATAATGTGTCACTTACAGCAACAGCTGTAACCTGGCCCTATAGGAGTAGGCAATGGTTTTTGAACAATAATCTGTCCCTCTAAGCAACAGCTGGAAACTCTCCCTTTAGAACTAGGAGATGATTTTTGAACAATAATGTGTCACTTACAGCAACAGCTGGCCCTATAGGAGTAGGCAATGATTTTTGAACAATAATCTGTCCCTCTAAGCAGAAGCCTCTACCTAGTGCAGTCAGATCGCTCAAAGCAGCAGTATGTGAAATCTCAAATTACTCCCACAATCTGATCGTTGTGTACGATCGTAACGATCGTTGTGTTAGGCAGGGTTTGATCTGCAATGTGTCACTCAAAGCAGCAGTATGTGAAATCTCAAATTACTGCAACAATCTGATCGTTGTGCACGGTCGTAGCGATCTCTGTGTTATGCAGTGTTTGATCTGCAATCTGCAATCTGTCACTCAAACCAGCAGTATGTGAAATCTCAAATTTCTGCAATCTGTACCTCAGAGCAACAGCAGTAGTAATCCCAGGATGCAGGATCAGATGTTAAAATGTCTGCAATCTCTCCCTCACAAAAAAACGCAGGCAGCTTCCTCTCCCTACACTAACCCAAGAGCATGTGACATGCAGCACAGCTTATAAAGAGGCTGGGTCACATGATGCACTGGCCAATCACAGCCATGCCATTAGTAGGCTTCTAAGGGCAAACCAGTGAAATGCTTGTTGATTGGCTGCCCTTCAGCTATTCAACATGCGTGATCAACTACCAGAACCCAGAACCCGAACCCAAACGTTTTTTGAAATGTCCGTGTTCGGGTCCGGGTCACGGAACCCCAAAAGTTCGGTATGGACCCGAACGTTACAGTCCAGGTTTGTTCAACACTAAACAGAACCTTAGCCGCTGTAAGCCAGCAATGAGAAGCAGTGCTGCGATGGTGTACCATGCTCCTCTGGAAACCATTCAACCTCCACCATGGGTAAAGGAAAGATGGATCAGTGGACAAATGGATGGAAATGGCCACCAGGCTGAAAAGGCAATGGTGTATGGTGGAACAGCTGTGAGGGAGCAGGAAGCAGATCTATCGCTGAATAAGCCACCAGCGTAGACTGGCAGATGGAAAACTCTGGGTGTAATGTCATCCACTGAGGGAGCTTGAATCCAACGCGAGTCTTGGTGCAGGGGAAGTGGAAGTGGTTTGGGCACCACCAGTTGCTCAATGGTTTGCACTACCCTCTGTGACACCCGGTATAACAGGTCCCTTTCCATGATGAAGTATGGGAGGGCAATCCTCTCGTCAGGGTTAACTAATTCCCCATCTATTTTCACTACACTCTCCCTGGCCCTTAGGAATGTGGGGTCCTTCAATTGTTCAGTGGCAAAACTTTCTCTGTGTACCTCTAGATCATCAAACACTGGAGGTCGCTGTTCCTCTTCTGAGGTTGCAGGCTCTTCCCTAGGCTCTGTTGTTTCCCCTGCTAATACTGACAAGGGAAACTCAGGAGAATCCTCACTCTTAGAGGATTCCTTAGTAGAACCTTAAGCTTCTGAAGAGCCACGTAATGGTGAATCTGGGCAATCCCAGAGCTCCCAGAATTTTGGAAAATTCCTTCCCACAATGGCGTCCTGTCATGTGGTAGTATGGGACCAAACCCACCTCGTGACACAGGTTACCAAAGCATACCGTAGTCACTGGATACTCTTGAGTGTCCCCATGTGCACAAATGACCCCATTTTCCTATGATGCAAGGTTTTTCCCACCACCAGTTCAGTTTTTACCAAGGTAACCAGGCTACCTGAATCCAACAATACAACAACATTTTTACCCTCTAAACACATTTTGCATAAAGATTTCTCATTTCCCTTTACTGAAGTGCATGTAGTTCAAAATGGGGACTGCCGTCTCTGTAAGAAAGTCACAGTGCATTGGTTAATCAATAGCTGGGCAAACTGCCGCTACATGTTCCTCTTCCCAGAAACGGTAACAAATTAACTTTCTAGTCACCTCCATTGGGATTGGTCTTCCAGGCTGCTCTCGCCAGACATTAGAAGCAGCCCCAAAAATACTTTTAGTTTCCCTTTTTTCACTCTCTCCACCCCCATCCCTTGATGCAGTCTTACCCGTAGCTGGGGATGGTCTGGTCTTTGGGATGAAAAGTCTGTGAGTCTCTGAGGGAAGATGTCAGATTCTCAGTTGTTGGGAACCTTCCACAAGGTCTATAAGTTTGTCTGCTGTTTCTGGATCTCCATGGCTCATTCATTTCTGGAAGGCGGAAGGGAGAAACCTCAGAAATTTGTCCATGACTACCCTCTCCACAATTAGTGGTTCAGACAGAGTTTTTAGCTGCAGGCGTTTCTTGGTCAAGTGGTTAAGGTCATACAGTTGTGACCAGGGTGGCTTTCTCATCCAATAACTCCAATTGTGGACATGCTGAGCATGGACAGCCAGGGTTACGCCCAGTAGTGCCAATATTTCCATTTTCAAATGATCGTAGTTTTTTGCATCTGCAGGCTCGAAGTCAAAATAAGCCTTTTGGGATTCTCCAGATAGTAGAGGGTCCACCAATCCATCCCATTGTTCTGTAGGCCAGAAAAGGCGGCATTTTACATTTGCATGACTCCCAGTCTAGGTGTGCTGTCTCTGCTGAAGCTGTTTCGTGATGGCTTCAATTTGCTGCTGGTATCTCTGTTCCTGCTGTGTCAGCAATTCCCTATGGCAGGCTTCAGCCTGTTCTAGGGCTTGTTGCTTGGCTGCTACGCTCTGTTGCCAACCTGCATTTGCCTGCTGTTGAGCTGCAAGGCTCTGTTGGTTAACCTTTTGTTGGGCTGCAAGGCTCTGTTGCAAACCTGCATTTGCCTGTTGTTGATTTTCATTTGCTAGAGCCAGCTGTCTCAGTATCTCCTCCATGCTGGCCTTACTTCCCCTTCCCCACAAACCTCCACCATGTGTAAGAGATAAGCTCAGTAGCAGGGTGTGCAGGACCCCCTGGATGGGTCACAGCACAGTGAAGTAGGTGCGGACAGACAGCAGGATCTTTGTGAAAACAAATCAGTGGTTTATTTCCAAGTCTGTGGTTAGAAGTGCAGGTATCAAAAACAGCAAAAATAAAACAAAACAGAAAATAAACCCTTGCAACTTTGGGCGTCTAACTGCAAAACACAGGAACCTATCTATTTGGTCTGGAACAGCCTACCTCTGCCCACAAAAACCTGTCTGACACACAGAAAAACAGAGTATTTTAGTCTTAATCTCACCACTCAATAGAATCTGCTCACCAGCCCTATGCAGGAATCTGGTTCCAGTGTGGAGCATCTTGTTGAAGCAACCTGGGTGTTTTTTAGAGCCCTGAGTGGTTTATCTGTTACATCTGAGTTTGTTAACCCTCATTGAGCCCAAACAGGCTCACTACACAACAGAAATCCAAAAGCAATCAGTATACAGCATAAACCTGGGACAAATATATCTCCCCTCCTGGACAAAACCCATAGATTTTCCTGGCTTCCTGTCACAATAGGTATATGTCAGTACTTGCATAAACTTGCATGTGCATGGACATATGCCTCTGGATGCAGGAGGTCAAGGGCCGTAAGTCCGTACGAATGAGCATGTTTATGCAAGTATCAGTGTATATTCGTGTACAGCTATTTATTTCTGTGGGCGACTATATGCAGCATTTGTTGGTCCCAGGCTGCAAAAGACACTCACATTTTATGGTATACTACCTCAGGTGTTCATGTGCATGAGTTCTATAATCAGGAGTTACATCTGTCTGGTTATGCAATGTGGAAAATGTGTGTAAATCACAAGATTTGCTTAAGCAGTACACATATACAGTATGTGTCTCAGCGATGTAATTATCTTTTTTTGCTGGAGTTTGACTTTAAACTAATAACACTCACTGAAAGGGAGGGACCAAAGTAAATGGTTGTTTTATAAAATACTCAGACATTTCTAGGTACTGTTTAAATACCATAATTTGCTTTTCATTCAGACTTTGGATTTTCACAAGCATTTTCATTTTAAATTACATAACTTCATCTAGCATTGTTTAGCGCCTAGCCTAAGGCTGCTTGAATGTACTGTGGAAAATAGACCCTAAACACCCCACACAAAAACAGAATCATACAGTGAAGATGATGCACTTAGCTGCACATCTGTCTCCTCTAGAGAGAGAGGAAATGGGAATTAGTAACTTGTATAATTTAACATTAGAGTAATAGAAATAGGCCATGCTGGGAACACATGAGAAAAAAAATATAAACTGAAATAACACCTATGCCTGGCACAAATGCATCAGTAATTCAAATGGATTTTTTGTGTAACCTCTTTTGCTATGAATTATAAGGATTCAGCTTGAAGCATCCAGACATGCTTGTGAAAAAAACATGCCACTACCACTCTCCCAGTAGTGGTTAAAAATCACACTAAAGCAGATAGCAGAGACAAAAACACTCATGGCTTATCAACGTGTAATATTGCGCAGGTTTAAGGTCTCCGTTATTGAAATTGATTTTCTAACATCTTGTTAAACAGTTTCTTACCGGCTTCAGACAGGTCTGATATTTTTTTTTCTGTCTAAACCTTCTGCATCCAATATCCCTCACTTTTGCTATTGACCTGGCAGTGGATAGTTATAGAACTTTGCTAGACCTCAGAAACCCTCTGGTATACAAAAGCCGATGCATGTGTCACTGCGCTGCTATGTATCTTGATTACACCGAATAAAGAAAATAAAAATGGAGCATGGATGTTCCTGCATAGTTAAGTCAGAGTAAATACATGTATTTTACTGAGATTGGTGCAGCAATTTTTCACAGAAGCACTACATGGATACAGCCACCCCACTTGACTCTGGCATCCATCTTGGTTCAGACAGAGCCTATTTATGGCCCTGGCTTCCAGGTTTGGCATGCATTTGCGAGTTGGAAGGGGAGGGACAGGTACTCCACCTTTTAGGTACATTACTACAATTAGGAAAAGGTTCCTGATGAGGAGGGAAAGCGTAGGGTCACAATTCCTGGACATCATCCCGCTTGGGCACAAGATGGCCAAGTCGCATTCTGCACTGCTGTCAGTGCAGCTAATACCTGTTCTCTTCACATATTGAAAACCGTGAGTGAACCTGATTGGACAGTTTCCCCACTGGTTTTGTTGTGAACTGTTGCTGAGCGATTTCAATACAAGTTCTCCATTGCACTTGACTGTGTGAATTTATGCCACCATACCACGCTGCACCAGACCTTCATACATGCCTAATGTTGAAGTTTAATCTGCTTATATTTTGCCTTCCCTGGTTCCTCCTTTCCTTACACATCAATGTGCTTATGAAATATTTCAATAAAACCTTTTTGTTTTAATTACACACCTTATTTTAGGCTTTGATGTAATAGATAGATTTCTGTTCTTCATTATGCAATACAGGCAGATCATGGCTGGTGGAAGGGTCAAGCAGGGTGCTGAATATAGCTTCCTGAAAACATCACAGCACCCTACTTTGGGACTACTCTCAGCTTGGCTATGCATAATTGAGATTCGGAGGGCCATTGGGGATGCCGTAAATCACTTAAAGCGGAACTTT
Source organism: Glandirana rugosa (assembly GCA_018402905.1). Lineage (NCBI taxonomy): Eukaryota > Metazoa > Chordata > Amphibia > Anura > Ranidae > Glandirana > Glandirana rugosa. The sequence continues at coordinate 208,780 of BLSH010282079.1, read as the reverse complement.
ATTCAGAAAATGATATCCTGCTAGATCACTTTAGACTGGCCCCTTTTGCAGGTATAACTATATAAAACATTAAAAATAAGTGCCTATACTGTTTAAAATCCAGTAATACACTCTCTCACCCTGCTCTGCACATGCTTACTTGCTGTCCACTTTTGGTATTGTACTGTAAATCAGAGCTACTAGAGGCAGATCTGCCGACAGCCTAAAGATTTACTGCTGCTCAGACGCTCTGAGCTTCCACAAAATTGCAGCCTTCAGCAGGAAGAAACAGGAGCAATACTGGAGATAATTTGCAGCACATGCTAATTTTGGTATTGTGATTGTGAAATGTATGTTCCTTGCTAAATAACATAATTGTTTATCAAGTTGTTATGGGTAAAGTTCCACTTTAAGTAGTTTGTGCTACATACAGTACAGTCATAACTGTGATCTTTCAGATACTGTGCAAGCAGCTTACCCTCTGCACACTGAACACAGGGAGCCGCTCACTTGGCACCTCCACCATTAATAGAATGCCTACTATAGTGATTTACAGCATGTCCAGCTGCCATCTGGATATCAGATATGGATACTTACACTAAGCCAAGCTGGACCAATATAAGTATAATAAATATAATTCCTAGTTCAGTATTAAAAAACACACACACATGCACAAAAGGGTTGCAGCTTTTAGAAATACTGTTCAAAGCTAAGAGGGCACTTTAAAGAAATTGCTTTAAGCACTTGATTCTAAATTTTGTAAATGATATAAGCTGCAGCAATTAAAGGTCTGTTTTCAGAATGCAGATTTTTTTAATGTTGCAGGAAATGGCATTGATTATAATGAAAAGGGTCTAGAGAAACATGCCGCACGCTGTAATTTATGCAGCCTACTTCATTCTTATGGCAGAAATATAACAAGTCAGGCAAAACAAGCTTGGTTCTTCAGATTCTACTGACTTGCCTGAAAAAAATATAATAATAATAAAAGATTCACACAGCATTACAAACAGTCCAGGAGACCTTGACTGCAGGGTTGGAGAATGAAGCAGACAGCTGGGGCTATGGACAAAGAATACATACAAATTACTCGCCTGTCATTGGGAGAAAAGTATTATTCTGTATCAAACAGCAGGGTGTCGCCACCTTTCTGTTCAAAGATGATGTTTCAGTACTGGAGCAGAATAAAAAAAAAAGAGAAATGTAACATTTGTGCCTTTATGTTTCCTGTTTTAAAGCCTAAAGTGTAATTTTTGCTTTCCCCACAATTAAGCACCACAGACATCAAAATCAGATCCTCTACCATGACCCCTCTGAGTATAAAATATTCAACTCTTCAATCTTTTTAAGTATATTATCAGGGCTTAGTCCACAAAGCTCTTGTAAAGGTTTGATTAAAGTGCTTCTAAAGCCTTAAGGTATTTGTATCTTAACGCTTTCTATGCATTAAGGTAAAAAAACCTTCTGTGCAGATGATTCCACCCCAGCCCCTTCTTATACTTACCTGAGCCCAGTCTTGTTCCAGCACTGTGCCAGAAAGCAGCAGCTCTCTTCGCTCTCTCCCTCCTCACAGGACAGTGTGATAGCCAATGGCTCCTGCTCCTGTCAATCAAATCCAGTGATGAGGGAGCGTGGGTACTGACGGCTTATTTCTTGAAGCCCTAAAATGCTGGGACATTGAAAATATCCTCCAAATTACCTTTTTTGGAAAGTAGACAGCCAAGGCATTTAGTAAGCTGCATGGTGAGTTTTTTGAAGTTGTAATTTTTATGTCACAATTTTTTGGAAAATGTAGAAACTAAAGGATAAGTTCATCTTTCATTACATGTTACACCCATATTCAGGGTGTAACATGTAACATGTTATGAAAGGAATGGCACCCGATCCCCCGCTGTGACAGCTAGCAGGGGATTTTATCCCCCTGCTAGCTGTAAAAGTGTTAAAAAAACCTGGAGCCATCCGCCCGGCCGCATCACTCATTCACAGTCCTCTGTGAATGGAAAACTACTACCTTAGTGGCTGTGGGATTGTAGTTCTCAATGAACTGCCACGGTGCTCTGTGTACTGTGGTTGTTCATTGATTCTTCCTGTCAGAGTGTATTGGCTTGCTTGTACGAGGAAGCAGATGCATTGACAGGTCTGCAGGAGTCCTGCATGGCAACAGTGAACTGCTGATTGCTAATGCAATGCTTTACAGGTCCCTGCAAAAAAATGTGCATTTATTATTTTGTCAACATTTGTGAACATTTTTTTTTTCACATTTTTAAAATTATTTTTACATAATGTCACCAGAGCAGTATAGCATCACCATATGACTGGTGTGGCAGTGATCTGGGACAATGACTGGTGACAGTATATAAAAAATAATAATAATAATTGATTTCAATTTTGTAACATTTGTTTTTCTTTTTTTACAATTTATTTTCTTTTTTTTACAATTTATTTTCCTTTTTTTTTTTTTTCAATTTTTACACTGTACTGCTCTGAGAAGCTGATATTGATTTTTTTTTACACTATGATTACTTATTGCAGTGATGATCACTGTTATAAGCAATCATTTTTATAAATGACATCTATTAATTCATAGTCATTCATTGTGTACTATTGTAAAAGCGGTGATTGGCTGTGAATACTGTGACCAATCTACCAATCTCGGGATCACAATAGTACACAATGAATGACTATGAAATAAAGCCATTGTGTACAACTGACATGTGATCACTGTGATTGGTTCACGCCACTCACATGATACCAGGGCCAGCGCAGTACAACAATCTGTATTCCACTGTGTCCGATGGGCATGCAGGAGCAACAAGAGTAACAGGACATCATATGATGTCTATCCGGGAAAAGAAAGCTCCCACTATAAAATTATAGTAGGCCATGCGGGGGGTGGTTAAGGACGCCATGGATGGAAGCACTTCAGCCACTTTAGCCAATTCATCAAGAGTACCTCTATAGGGTTACGGTGTGAAGACACCACTGACACCCAAAGACCAATTTGTTTGACAGGTACATATAATTTCAATTTTTGACAGCAAGGCCAATTCTTGCTTTCATCAAGAGTAACTCTATAGGGTTATGGTGTGAAGACACCCCCGACACCCAAAGACGGATTTTTCTGCACCTGTTTGTTTGACAGCTGCATATTATTTCAATTTTTGACAGCAAGGCCAATTCTTGCTTTCATCAAGAGTACCTCTATAGGGTTACGATGTGAAGGCACAACCAACACCCAAAGCCCAAATTTTCAGCACCTGTTACTTCTATCCAAAGAATCTCTAATCTTGCTCCAAGTGCACAAAATAGTGGCCTGATCATACAGACTCACTCCCCAAGCTGCTGTTTATAAAATAAAGAAAGCTTGCCGGGAACATGTCATTTTTTGGCTAAATAAATGTCATTATTGCTGCAGAAGGCTCTATATGCGATACTGATATGCCACATTACAAGCAAACTAAGGGGACCACCCAGGCACTATATTTAAAGGAATTCATTTTATTGTTATTTCTCATTTTTATGGTTTCACTTTAAGCATCAGTAAATCACTGCTCATTTAAAAAGTTGTATGGCCAATTACCTGCATATAAGCCTTCAAAATGGGCACAATTTGGGTCCCAATGGGGTTCATTCTGAACGTTTGCGATGTTCGAAAGTTCTGCTGCAAACTGAACAGAGGGTCATTGTCTGAATTCCTGATCTGCAAAACTAGCATTTTCATTAGCAGAGATCAGCACTGTCAGTCTGCATTTTTCTCTTAACAAAGGTTTTCTTTAAAAGCAACCTACATTGACCATTATTTAAAAGTTTATAATCTTATTCGTTTTAATTGTTTTTACTACATGAAATTATATTTTTGTGTTATGAACATAATAAAGAAAGAAAATATACAGTGTATATGAAAACACTCTAGATCCTCTTTAATACAATTCCTCTTGTGGTTTTCTATATTGCTATACCAGCATTTTGTCCATGGTACACTGAACTAATGAGTGCCACTCCAGGTTGGTAAGCAAAAATATAGTTGTTTCAGCAAAGCCTAAGTGACATTGTTGTCACAACACTTGCCATTTTTGCCAGCTGTGACTATTGACAGATTGATCTCTAATAGTAAATGTATTTGGACACTTCCACTTAGACAAAGGATAGTCAGCACTTTTTAAGATGTCTAGAATTTGAATTGATAAAATAGATTTGTCACAGCTTATAAACTGTTCTCTAAAGGACAGGAAGAATTCAGCCAGTTGTGTTGGCATGACTGGGAATTGTAAACGGATGCCAGCACTATGCCAGTAAAGGCATTTAAGGAGACAAGCCACTTTTTCAAGTTTAAAAGATAATATAAGTCTTTTTTATGCTTTCTGCTCCCCTTTACCAACTTTATTGGCTTGCCATCTGCATGCTATGCCAGGACCCTCACAACCTTACTACTTTGGGTGAAAGGATCAATGCAGACTCACAAGAAAGGTAACTTGACCTCAAAGAGAACCTTCTCAAATTTGTATTACCAATTCATTCTGCTGAAAGAAATCCTACTCTATTGGGTTTCAACCTATCCAGGATTCACCCAGACAGTATGGGTTTTGAAACATGTATCCGCATTTCAGACCGCCTGAAACCCGGACACATTATTCAGACTGGATCAGGAGACCCTGATGTCAACATCCTTGAGTCTGTCTGGGATAACATTGCATAATTAGGCAGAATGATATGAGGCACCCACATCCACAGAAGATCTTCAGTTAGTTCTCCAAGATGTTTGAATAACCTACCTGCTGAGTTTCTTCAGGTGTGCAAGTGTACCTAGAAGAATTGATGCTGTTTTGAAGGCATAGGGTGGTCACACCAAATATTGATTTGATCTGTTTTTCTCTGCTGTTCATTTATTTTACATTTTGTTAATCGATAAAAAAAACACTATTAACACTACTATTTCTGAAATATTTTTTTCACACCTGCCTAAAAAGGGATGTGTGGGTGGAAAATTGGAACCTCAGCAGCTGGTAGATACATCATGGATGAAAGGTGCTGATGCCTGAGCCTCCATCCTTGTGTGAGTATAAATCACAGAAATAGGAAACACAAGGGTAATACAAAAACACTGAATTTCAAAAGAGCCAACTTACCTATACTGCACTCTTTGCTAGAAGATATCAAATGGGATAAAATCCCAGAAACAAAGAACACAGAGGAAAAATGGGAGTGTTTTAAGAACATACTAAATAAAGGTATTGGCCAGTGCATTACAAGGGAAATAAATTCAGAAGAGCTAACAAAAGTCCCGGGTGGCTTTACTCCAACATAAAATTGCATATAAAAGTGTAGCACCCTCTAGGTAGGTAGGTGCTAGAGTGAGGATTTTTTTTTGTGAGTGTAGGTAAATTTAGGCAGGCCTAGCTCCATCTAGGCCTGTTTGTTTTGATTCTGGGCTGGGAGTGGCTCAGGGAAGCAGCTGGTGACTCATAGGTGGTGTCACTTCTCGGTTACCTCCCTCTTGCTTCTAGAAGGTGCTATAAAAGGAGGAAGGGAAGAGAGGTGGAGCTTTCTGGGGTGTTCTGGGGTGCCCTGACCAATTCCCAACTTGGATTGGCAGGGGGCAGGCCTCCTCAAATACCTAGAGTCAGCCTAGATGGGGAGGAGTAGTTCAGGTGGAAGAACTGCAGATGGAGTACTAGGCTGTAGGGGCCTTGTGGGAGCTCTCCAGTCTTGGAGGGTGACCTTGGGTGACAGGTGAACCACAACACTCAGCAGCCCATATGGGAGTAGCACTACAAAAGCAAATGAAAAAAACCTTCAAAAATACAAGGCTAAGGGGTCATCATCAGCATTCCAACATTACAAATAATGCAATAAGAAATGTAAGGGTGAAATCAGGGCTGTTAAGATAGAATACGAAAGGCACAAAGCGGGGGAGACTAAAAAAAAAACCAAGAAACTCTTTAAGTATATAAATAGTAAGAAAGGGAGGTCAGAACATATTGGCCCAATAAAGGATGAGGAAGACAGAGAGATGGCTAAGGTTTTGAATTTATTCTTCTCCTCAGTCTTCACAAGGGAAATGGGGGAGGTCAGTAATCAAGATTGTAATGTTAATCTTCATAACACGTCACAGGAAGCACCCTCATAGCTAACAAAGGACAGAATTAGAAATAGACTTGATAAACTTAACATTAATAAGTCACCAGAACCAGATGGCTTGCACCTGTGGGTCCTTAAGCACTTACCAACCGGGCCCCTTTTTTACATTTGTTGGTTACTAGCTTTTGCTAGAAAATTACTTAGAACCCCCAAACATTATATATTTTTTTTCAAACACCCTAGAGAATAAAATGGCGTCCGTTGCAATACTTTTTGTCACACGGTATTTGCGCAGCGGTCTATCAAACAGTAAAGTTATTTTTTTGTATATTGTGAAAGAGGATGTTACGTCGAGTAAATAGATACCATACATGACACGGTTGAAAATTTTGCGCACTCGCAGAATGGCGATAAAGTCCGGTACTTAAAAATTTCCATAGGCGACGCTTTATGAGAAATTTTCGGTTACCAGGTTAGAGGTGCAGAGGAGGTGTTTTGCTAGAATTATTGCTCACACTCTGGCGATCGCGGCGATACCTCACATGTGTGATTTGAACACCGTTTTCATATGTGGGCGCGACTTACATATGCGTTTTCTTTGCTGCGCGAGCTCGCGGGGACGGTGGCGCTTTAAATATTTTTTTTTTAATTTTATTTATTTATTTATTTTTAACACTGTTCCTTAAAAAAATCTGATCACTTTTCTTGCTATCACAAAGAATGTAAACAGCCCTTGTGATAGTAATATATGGTGACAGGTACTCTTTTTGGAGGGCTGGGGGGTCTAAAAGACCCCCCATCCCTCCTTTGCACTTCACAGTATTCAGATCGCCAAAAATGGGGATTCTGAATACTGTCATTTTTTTAAAATTGGTGCCGTTAGCCGCCGAGTAAACCGGAAGTGATGTTGTGATGTCTCTTCCGGAATTTACCGAAGGAGACCCGATCAGAGCCGATTACGGCTTATATCAGGTCTCCTTCCAGCCGGCGGAGGCGCCGGATCGTCGCTCCGGTCTCCCGGTGGGACGGGAGGCTGGAGAAGAGCGGTGGAAGGCGGCGGGAGGGGGGGTGTCCCCTCCCGCCCCCTGAGATGATGGCCGAGCGTCGTCACCCTTGAATAGCCGACCGTCCGCTCTAAAAAAATGATACTGGGATATAGCCTGCAGCTGTAGGCTATGTCCCGGTAGAGCTGCTCAAAGCCAGCCGCCACCTATTTACGGTGCTGGTCGGGAAGTGGTTAAGAATCTCAGCTAAGTGATAACCAGACCATTGTTCCTAATGTTTATGGACAGTCTACTGAGTGGAATGGTACCAGCTGATTGGAGAAAAGCCAATGAGGCACCAATATTTTAGAAGGGCTGAGATACATCCCTGGAAACTACAGGCCAGTTAGCCTAACATCAATAGTCTGCAAGCTCTTGGAGGGGATGATAAGGGAATATATACAAGATTTTAGTAATAAAAACGGTATCATTAGCAGTAATCAGCATGGATTCATGAAGAATCGTTCTTGCCAGACCAATCTATTAATCTTCTATGAGGAAGTGAGCTGCCATCTAGATAAAGGAAGGCCTGTAGATGGGGTGTATCTGGATTTTGGAAAGGCATTCGATACAGTTCCCCATAAATGTTTACTGTACAAACTAAGGTCTGTCGGCACGGACCAAAGGGTGAGTACATGGATTGAAAACTTGCTACGGGGGCGAGTCCAGAGGGTGGTGATAAATGGGGAGTACTCAGAATGGTCTGTTGTTGAAAGTGGGGTCCCCCAGGGTTCTGCCCTGGGACCAATCATATTTAATGTATTCATAAATGATCTGGAGGATGGGATAAACAGCTCAATCTCAGTATTTGCGGATGATACAAAGATAAGCAGGACAACTTCTACACAGGATGTGGAAACCTTGCAAGAAGAGCTAAACAAATTAATGAGGTGGGCAACTACATGGCAAATGAGTTTTAATGTTGTAAAATGTAAAATAATGCATTTGGGTGCCAAAAATATGAATGCAGTTTACTCACTAGGAGGAGAACATCTGGGGGTATCTAGGATGGAAAAGGACCTGGAGGTCCTAGTAGATGACAGGCTCAGCAATGGCATGCAATGCCAAGCTGCTGCAAGCAAAGCTAACAAAATATTGTCATGCATTAAAAAGGGGATTAACTCCAGAGATAAAGTGATAATTCTTCCACTATACAAGACTCTGGTCCGGCCGCATCTCGAGTATGCCATCCGATTCTGGGCACCAGTCCTTTAGGAGGGATGTGCTGGAACTGGAGAGAGCCCAGAGGAGGGCAACAATGCTAATAAATGGACTGGAGGATCTCAACTATGGGGAAAGACTACAAGCATTGAACGGATCCTCTCTGAAGAAAAGACGCTTGAGAGGGGATATGATTTCAATGTACAAATACCATACTGGTGACCCCCACAATAGGGCAAAAAGCTTTTCCGTGAAGGGGAATTTAAAAAGACACGCGGCCATTCACTAAAATTAGAAGAGAAGTGGTTTAACTGTGTAGAGGGTTCTTTACTGTAAGAGCGGTAAGGATGTGGAATTCTCTTCCACAAGCAGTGGAAGTAGTGAGCATCATTCATTTCAAAAAAATATTAGATGGGCACCTTAATGACCACAACATTCAGGGGTATACAATGTACTATTAACTTATAAGCACACACACAGGTTGGACTGGATGGACTTGTGTCTATTTTCAACCTCATCAACTATGTAATTGAACTATGTAACTATGTAATTGAACTATGAGTGAGCTCATCTTCTAATGTCTGTGACACCTCTCTTCTCTCTTCTGCCTCCCAGTGAGTGAGTACATTAAAGTAAGGAGGACTCAGATGTGAGGATGCTCGGAGGACTCTGATGTAAGGTGGGCTTTGGGAATCCTGATTTAACTAGGAATGCAGGTAACTCTGATGTAAGTGGGAGCTTTGGTGAGCAGAACCCCCTTACATCAGACCTCCCCTTTACACCACAGTCCACAGCATTCCCCTAAACAAAAAAAAATGCTTTGTGCCACTAAAGTGTTCAGGTTTGGCTTGAAGAAGATTGTGGCAACCCTACTACTAAAAGAGATACAGCGAGCAGTCACACAGTGAAGCAAGAACTCCTGCTTTAAATATTAATTTATATCAGTAATTATTGAAATCCCCAGCCAAGCGCCTATAAGTTTAAGATGGAGTAATCAGCAATAGCAATCTTTGTATTTTCTCAGCACAAGTTTCCTTCAAGTAGATAAGCACTGTGTGATGCATGGAGAGCCCTGATTGTCTTTGAGTGCTGTCTTCTTAATAACAACAAAGCTATATTACAGGTTGGTCTTTTTATATTGTCTAAAGTTTCACTTTAAAGCCCAATTGAACTTTTAGTTTAAATCATTCAAATATATTTCGAATTCATCAAAACAAAAAGGTGTTCAAAGTCTTCCAGGTTATTTTCCTTAGAAAGCAGCCATGGTTTGTGAAAACCTTTCCCATGCCAGTATGCTGCAGAGTTAGACCCTTTATGGGTTGTGGTCTGGTCATAGTCCAGGCTGAGGTTGTCACTCTGTTCATTGCAGTATGACGCCATAGATGTGGGACTTCTGCGGGTCACCCTTCCTTTTTTATACCCTTTGCTGTAACTGGAGCTCTCCAATCAGCAAATAGCTGAAGCTTTGCTTAATGAAGAAATATAGGTCAGGCATATAGCAGTATGGGATTTAGCTATGACAGGAGGGTTACAGAGACTATAGCAAGTAGGTGCATGCACTTTATATATGCAGTATTTTGCCTCCCTTCTTCCAAGTGACAGTCTCTTTAATTTACAAAGTACAGGATTTCTTTTCTTACAGGTTAAAAAAAAAGAAAGTTGCTCCCTGTAAAGAACATGGACAGTGATGGCCAATTAGAATCCGTCTGGTCCATACTGGCAGCACTGTATGGCAGGGAGAGAAAATAGCAGTGCTTGTGGGAGCCTTGACGTGTCAGAATCACAAGAATTAAGTTCAGTGGGGATCGGGGGGGGTGAGGAGGGGGCCCGTTGTTATTTCACCATTACAGGTTTTCTGTAGAGGTGAACTCTTTGTCCTACTGCCTGCACTGCCTATCTTCACTCTCTTGCGGAGCTAAGCTTGCTAAAGAACCTTCAGTATCCAATAATCCCAATAGATGGCTGGTCCCACTCTGCGTTCTGTGGTTCCATGATTTTTTAGCTGGTTTAGTTCCTTAAAGCGTTTGTTAACCCAAAAACCAAATGCTGCTCCTGTCTCTTTGTGCAATTAGCAGCATGGTTCTTTTGCTTTTTAAATTATCCCTCTGTATCCCCTAAAATACCTGTTTGATAATGCCAGGTCATGACTTCCCTCCTGTGTACTAACTCCCCCTTAATATAGATTATCTTGAGAGCCCCGTGGTCTATGCAGGCTATGTCATTCCCAGCTCTCCTATCTCCTGTGTGCCTGTCTTCAACTCCGCCCTCCTCCCCCTCCCTCTTCCTCTCGTAGCTTCTCCTCTCTGCTCTCATAACTCTAAAAGCTCCTATTTCCTCTGTATTAGAAGAATAAGTTCCTGTATCAGTGTTATATCAGAAATATTCTTATCTATATAGATAACACAGCACGGCTCTCTCTCTCCAGCTGATGTCAGCAGCAGTGATCAGCCCCACCCTCAGGAATTCTGAGCTGAGGGAAAAAAGCTGAAAAACGACAACTGATCCTAGTAATAAGGTGTGTTATCTATAAAGAGAAGTATATATATGTTATAACACAGACACAGGGCAACTTCTTGTTATAATACAGAGCAGATGGGAACTTTTTATACAAGTGGCTTAATAAACACTTTAAGGGTGTGAAGATCAGCAGCGGTGGTGATGGTGCAGGTAAGTATTATTTCTAGTGTTGAGCGAACCCGGACTGTAACGTTCGGGTCCGTACTGAACTTTCGGGTGTCCGGGACCCGGATCCGAACACGGACATTTCAAAAAACGTTCGGGTTCGGTCCGGGGTTCTGCTATTTTACTCCACGTGTTGAGAAGCTGCAGGGCAGCCAATCAACAAGCGTTTCACTGGTTTGTTGCAAAAAACTTTACAGGCACAAGCCTAGGCCCAGGGCCTGTGGGCTTTCAAGTCATGCCTGGGCTTGCAATGTCAGGCCCAAGCGAGTTGTGATCTTTATTATGAATGGACGTGGTAGTGGTGGCGACGACTAGAAGTGTGGGAATTTCACAAATAATTCGGTGAACATATTTTTCAAGGGTAGACGAGACATAATATTGTTCTTCAACGGGACACAGACACAATATTGTATATATATGAAGAGAAATATCTATTGTGTGGA
>BLSH010282079.1:174968-185783 GCA_018402905.1 Glandirana rugosa | reverse complement strand
AAATACATTAATAGTAAAAAGGTCAGGTCTGAGCATGTAGGCCCTTTACAAAATAATCTAGAGTGCGTGACTGGGGACAAAGAGAAGGCAAACTTATTAAATACATTCTTCAGCTCTGTGTATACAAAGGAGCATGGAAGAGCTCATGTCCACAATGGGGGTGGTAGAAATACAGCCACAAATGATCCAAAATGGCTCAAAAGTGAAATGGTCCACAAGTATTTAAACAAAATAATTGTAGATAAAGCACCTGGACCAGATGGCATCCATCCATGAATCCTAAAGGAATTGAGCTCTGTAATTTCAAAGCCATTGTGGTGCCCATATTTAAAAAGGGATCAAAGTCTTTACCAAGTAACTATAGACCTGTTAGTTTAACTTCTATAGCTGGGAAGATACTGGAGAGTTTAATAAAAGACCACATAGATGAGTTCTTGTTGGAAAAAAATGTTTTAAGCAACAGACATCATGGGTTCACGAAAGACAGAAGTTGTCAAACAAACCTGATTTCTTTTTATTAAGAGGTAAGTAAAACCTTGGACAGAGGGGTGGCTGTAGACTTGGTATACTTGGATTTTGCAAAAGGGTTTGACACTGTTCCCCACACACGGCTAATGTGTAAGGTAAAGTCTATAGGCTTGGAAAGGTCAGTTTGTAAATGGATAGAAAACTGGCTAAAAGACCGTATTTAGAGAGTAGTGGTTAATGATTCTTACTCTGAATGGTCTAAGGTTATCAGTGGTGTACCCCAAGGTTCAGTGTTGGGACCCTTACTTTTTAATATATTCATAAATGATATAGTTTCTGGGATTAAAAGTACAATTTCAGTGTTTGCAGATGACACCAAGCTATGCAGTGGAACAATGTCCTTACAGGATGTCTCCAACTTACAAGCAGACCTCAATGCACTGTCTTGGGGGATGATGTGGCAAATGAGGTTTAATATTGATAAATGTAAAGTTATGCATTTGGGGGCTAAGAATATGCATGCATCGTACAAACTAAGGGGAGTACAACTGGGGAAATCCATAGTGGAGAAGGACCTGGGGGTTTTTGTAGCTCATAAATTTAATAATGGCATGCAATGCCAAGCTTCAGTATCCAAAGCAAGCAAAATCATTTCTTGTATTAAGAGAGGTATGTACTCCAGAGATGGAGACATCATTTTGCCCCTGTACAAATTATTAGTAAGACCTCATCTGGAATATGCAGTTCAGTTTTGGCACCAGTGGGAACTGGAGAAAGTGCAGAGAAGGGCAACCAAACTAATAAGAGGCATGGAGGAGCTCAGCTATGAGGAAAGATTAGAGGAACTGAATTTATTCTCTCTTGAGAGGAGAAGATTAAGGGGGGATATGATCAACATGTACAGATAAATAAGTGGTCCATATAGTAAACTTGGCGTTGAGTTATTTACTTTAAGGTCATCACAAAGGGTGTTAGAAGACTGTGCTGAGGGTTAATTGCATTTGATTGTTGTTTTCTCCAGTTCATGAAGGAGCAGCTCTATTTAAACTTCCTGCTTCCTGTAGCAAGTGCTGTCTGATCTACAGTGTGTACCCGTCCTTCCTGAGCAACTTGTGTCTGTTATCTGTTCCTGTCTCCTGTTCCTGTGACCCGACTTTACCGACCTTGTCTGAACTCCGCCTGTACTGACCCTTGGCCTGCCTACGACAATCCGATTGCCTGATCCTTCTGCACCTCTGCTGTCAGCCTGTTAATGAACTCTGCCTGTACCCGACCACTCTTTTGCCTGTTCCTCTGTACTGCACCGCCAGCCAGTTGCCGACCCATGCCGCACGACCATGCTTCTGCTGCACGAGCGCTCCAACAGACCCATAACCATCACCAGTGACCCAGTCCGACCCTCGTGCTCTCCTGCACTCCCGAGCCCCGTCTGCTCTACCAGGGGTTCCCGAGTCATGTTAATAAGGGAGGTTGCCTACTGCATAAGTCAGACTCGCCTACCAGGTATGTGACAGTATCAGACAGCCATGACCAAGTCTGCGCAGAGGCCCTCCCTTACGCATGAACTGTGTGAGCACCTGTCCAGCCTTACCCAAGTGGTAAAGGACTTGCAAGCTGGTTATCTTCGGCTGGAGGACCAGATCCGGGAGCTCCCCCAGCATACCATTATGTCTGCACCTATGGAACCAGAGGTGCCCCTGCCCAAGTGGTTTTCAGAGGACTATGTATCGGAGTTCAGGCACTGGAGTGCTGATACCGCATGGAACGATGCAGCCCTCCGGTTCCAGTTCCGGCTGGGGTTGTCCGAGCCTCTCAAGGACTAGCTGGCTCGTGTGGGTATTCCCCCAACCCTGGACTCCCTGATCGACCTGACCATCCGGGTTGATCGCCGGCTGCGGGAACAACTTGCGGAGAAGTCTGGCGCCCTCACGTACTCCTTTGTACCCCGGCTGAACACACCACAACACCCAGCTCTTTCCCCCGAAGAAAGGCAGAGACGTCTTACCAGTGGCCTATGCCTGTATTGGGGGCGTGTTGGACATTTGGTGCGGACTTGCCCCGTCAAATCAGGCAAAGTCTCCACACGTAACTTAGGGGAGATACTGGCCATCCCTGATGCCAAGACGCATGCGGTACTTGCCCTAGGGCTGCAGCTGTCCAGTGGGGACCTCCCCATTTTGGCCATTATAGACTCTGGGGCTTGCGGCTGCTTCATGGACTTAAGTTTTGCAGCCTTCCACCAGATACCCCTCCGGCCCAAGAGGCACCCAATGAATCTTCGCTTGGCCGACGGATCCCCTCTCAAATCCAGGTCTGTGACCCATGAGACCATCCCCATCTTGACTCGGACATCTGACGGTCATTTAGTACTCTTGCTCCTTGACGCTAGTGCATCACCACTAGCACCGGTTATCCTCGGACTTCCCTGGCTTCGGGCACACTGCCCTTATATCAACTGGGTCACTGGCAATGTTCAGTTCAACTCCACTTACTGCCAGCACCACTGCTTTCCCCCGCCTACTGTATCCGTCTTAGCTGCATCCCGCTCAGACCCAGATCCGGATTTGGAAACCCGCCTTGCTGTACCCTCAGTATACCACGAATACCTGGATGTGTTCAGTAAGAAGGGAACAGATGTCCTGCCTCCACATCGCCCATATGACTGCCCCATAGAGCTCCTTCCTGGCACGGAAGTACCTTTCGGCAGAATTTATCCACTCTCGGAGAAGGAGTTAGCCGCCCTCAAATCCTACCTGGATGAGAACTTGAAGAAGGGATTCATCCGACCCTCTACTTCTCCTGCAGGGGCCGGAATTTTCTTTGTAGAAAAGAAGGATGGATCCCTGAGACCCTGTATTGATTACAGGGACTTGAACAAAATTACGGTCAAGAACCGGTACCCCCCGTTGGTCCCGGAGTTGTTCCAGAGGCTCGGTACTGCCACCATTTTCTCCAAACTGGATCTCCGCGGAGCCTATAATCTCCTTCGGATCAGGGAAGGGGATGAATGGAAGACGGCCTTCCGGACCCGGTTTGGCCACTATGAGTACCTGGTCATGCCGTTTGGACTTTGTAATGCACCAGCCACATTTCAGCACCTTGTTAATGACATCTTCCGGGACTTCCTAGATCTGTTTGTGGTGGTGTACTTAGATGATATTCTCATCTTCTCCCCTTCCCTGGAGGAGCACCATAACCACGTTAAGAAGGTTCTAAGCCGCCTTCGTCAACATGGCCTCTACACCAAGGCGGAGAAATGCGCATTTGAATGCTCAAGTATCTCTTTCCTGGGGTTCATCCTCTCTGTTTTGGGCACCACAATGGATCCCCAGAAGGTCTCTGCCATAGTAAACTGGCCGGCACCCACTGATAAGAAAGTGGTGCAACTGTTTGTGGAATTTGCAAATTTTTATAGGAAATTTGTTAAGGGGTTCTCAGCGGTGATCTCCCCAATCACCCAACTGACAAAACAGAACTCCCGGTTCCACTGGACACCCGGGGCACAAGCTGCCTTCCAACGACTTAAAAAACTCTTCACCTCCGCTCCCGTTTTGAATCACCCGGACCCTGCCCTTCCTTACATACTGGAGGTAAACGCCTCTGAAGTGGCTGTAGGAGCGGTCCTCTCTCAAAGACAAGGGCCGAAGGCCGCTCTGCATCCTATCGCTTTCTTCTCCCGGAAACTGACTCCCCCGGAGAGGAATTATGACGTGGGGGACAGGGAGCTCCTCACCATAAAGTCAGCTCTATAGGAATGGCGGTACCTGCTGGAGGGAGCTCTGCACCCAGTCCTAGTTTTTACTGATCACAAAAACTTGGAGTACCTGCGCACTGCAAAGAGACTCAAACCCCGACAGGCACGATGGGCCCTCTTTTTCTCCCGTTTCCTGCTCCACATCACCTACAGGCCTGGCTCCAAGAGCGTGAAACCTGATGCCCTATCACGGATGTTTCTGGAACCAGGGGACTCTCCCTCCCCTGATACTATCCTCCCTGCACGGAGCTTCTTGTTGGTCCAGGAGGACCTCATATCCTGTGCATCCTTTACCGCACCAGATCCCAGGCTGACCCTCCAAGACGGGCTGTGGCGGTTTGGCACAAAGATTTTCGTCCCAGAAGGGCAGCGGCTGGTAGTTCTGGAACTGTGTCACAACCACAGGTTAGCGGGGCACTTAGGCGGTCGCAAGATGGCAGACCTGCTCTCTAGGTCGTTCTGGTGGCCATCTTCTGACAAGGACTGCAAGGAGTATGTGAAAGCCTGCCCTACTTGTGCTTGTAATAAGGTTGACAGAGCTAAGGCATGGGGACTTCTGAATCCACTTACGGTCCCTGAACGCCCATGGTCTCAGCTCTCCATGGACTTCATAGTGGAGTTGCCGCCTTCGGAAGGGTTCACAACCATCTTTGTGGTGGTCGAACGGCTTACCAAGATAGGCCATTTTATTCCTATGAAGGGTACGCCCTCAGCAATTCAAACAGCAAAGGCTTTCATTAAAGAGGTAATCCGTCTCCATGGTCTACCCACCAACATTGTGTCAGACTGAGGGGTTCAATTCACCTCCAGGGTCTGGAAAGCGTTGTGTTCAGCGTTAGGAATTGAACTAGCCTTTTCCTCTGCTTACCATCCTCAAACCAACAGTCAGACTGAGAGGACAAACCAGACCCTGGAGCAGTATTTACGCTGTTACTCATCATTTGCTCAGGACGATTGGGCCTCAATGTTGCCGATGGCCAAGTTTGCATACAATAACTCGGTGTACTCCGCCACCAATCAGTCACCCTTCTGGGCGAACCTAGGCTATCACCCTGCCGTTCTTCCCAATGTGGTTCCGGAAAGTTCAGTGCCTGCCGCACAGGATATTACTGAGTTTCTGGAGAGGAACAACAAATTGCTCCAAGAGACCCTAGCTCAGACACAGGCGTCTAGTAAACGGGTTTTTGACAGAGGAAGACGGGGGAATTGGATCTCCAGCCAGGCGATCAAGTCTGGCTTTCTACTAAGAACTTAAAGCTTGAATGCCCCTCTAAGAAACTGGGACCTAGATTCTTGGGCCCCTTCTCAGTCAAGAGGAGGATCAACAGGGTGGCTTTTGAGCTGAACCTCCCACCTTCACTCCGGGTGCACCCGGTATTCCATGTCACCTTGCTTAAACACATGACTAGGGATCAGTTTCCTGGAAGAAGTACAGCTCCACCTGAACCGGTTCTTGTGGATGCAGGGGAGGAGTATGAAGTGGAGGCCATCCTCGACTGCAGAAGAAGAGGGGGCTTGGTCCAGTACCTGGTCAAGTGGAAAGGGTGCGGACCAGAGGAAATTTCCTGGGAACCTGAAGGACACATCCATGCCAACGAACTTGTCTTTTTGGAGTTCCCATCCGGGTCTGAAGGCCCAGCTGGGCATCCGGAGGCTGCCCCTTGGGGGGGGGGGGCAATGTTAGAAGAATGTGCTGAGGGTTAGTTGCATTTGATTGTTGTTTCCTCTAGTTCATGAAGGAGCAGCTCTATTTAAACTTCCTGCTTCCTGTAGCAAGTGCTGTCTGATCTACAGTGTGTACCCATCCTTCCTGAGCAACTTGTGCCTGTTATCTGTTCCTGTGACCCAGCTTGCCCAACCTTGTCTGAACTCCACCTGTACCGACCCTTGGCCTGCCTACGACCATCCGATTGCCTGAACGTTCTGCACCTCTGCTGTCAGCCTGTTAAAGAACTCTGCCTGTACCCGACCACTCTTTTGCCTGTTCCTCTGTACCGCACCGCCAGCCAGTTGCCGACCCAGCCCGTACGACCACGCTTCTGCTGCACAAGCGCTCCAACAGACCCATAACCATCACCAGTGACCCAGTCCGACCCTCATGCTCTCCTGTACTCCCGAGCCACCTGTCTTCTCTACCAGGGGTTCCCGAGTCAGGTTAGTAAGGGAGGTTGCCTACTGCATAAGTCAGACTCGCCTACCAGGTACGTGACAAAGGGCAAGGGGGCATTCTTTACATCTAGGGGAAAAAAGATTTCATCTCCAAATATGGAAAGGTTTCTTCACAGTTAGGTAAGGAAAGAAAAACTTACTGCGCTAAACCATATGTATTTTCTATAAAAACCAGCTGCAACCTGAAAGTACTAACCTAGTACCACAAATACAAACTTATCTAAAAAAGGTTGCGCTAATTGAAGGTAATGGGCTATGAACCCTAATATTGGTATTTAGCATATATACCTATAGAATTAATATATCACAATTCATAGGACATTCATCTAATGCACATCCCAAGAGACAAAAGATTAATTAGTTTCGAAAAAATAAAATAAAATAAAACAAATAAATGCTTATTTTATAAGGCCAACTCTGAACCTATATGAACAAACTAATTGTGAGTGGCACTATTCTCTAATTAAGCAACCACAATGTGTCTATATATCAGATAAGTCCAAATGTTAATAATTTTCCAAATAAAGGAATTTTCAAAGATGATGCCTCCTTGTATAAAACCACCACGTGAAGATAAAAAACAAACGATGTGAGACCTCCACCTTAGTATAGATAGCAGCTTACCAGACGTAAGTGCGGAATGTGCATTGGCTAGTACCCCAGCCCGGGTCCCTAAATGGGAAATAGATCAAAAGAATCTTGTAGATACCAACTGGTCAGGTACCTTCTCACCAACGATATGGAGATAAAAGATGGTGGCCCTGGGTCCTATTTGGCCACATGAAAACACATAGGGTGGTGTGGAGAAAAACGTCCTAATCTCCTGAGGGAACGTGCTCATTCAGCAGTGTGCCCAAAGGAAAGAGATAAGGACGCAATAGTGTGATATTGCTAGACCATTTAATATAAAGTAATAACATTGCACTTACAGCAATAAGCAGGACTGTGGACACCGATAAACAACAAGCCGGCCGGCTCTTGTATACAAAATCTCTCTAGGCAGTGACGTCAGCGTGCCTTCCACGACATATGTTTCATCAGCAACATGACATAGTTATGGAGATAGAAGACGTGCCGCCAACACATTGCATTTAAATGTTACCCGATCACGGAAACAGGAAGGAGACAAGCCTCCATGTTGGAACAGGGAAAAAAAAACCTTTGTTGTATAAACATGGGACAGTTAAATACCTTTCTGAGATAAAAATAGAAGATATATTCAAGTATATTTTATTTACTGAGGAAAAAACATATAATGGTAAACATATAATCCCATTATGTTTACCAATGAGGGGTGGGAATATATGCATATAGTAATCACAATAGATATCGTGGTCACTAATATCCATTTTAATAAAATGGAAACATTTAAAAAAACAAAAAACACTCCCGGTCTCTGGTGTATGTGGTATTATACACATTATAATGTGTTATTATAATAACACATTATTGCTCATTTAGCTTGTAGTTGTTGAAAAGATAGCAGTGTTGCTCCATTATAGAGGTGTCCAACATTAGTGACCCCTGCAGTTATCCAGTCAGATAAGGAAATATCTGGAGTGAGTATGTGAAGAGTTTCAATAGGGATATGTTTGGTGGAGGGACGGGAGATCCCGTTATTGGATTGGATGAGAGCTTTAAAAGTCTTAAGGGTGGCATTGATAGTGCTTAAGTAAGTGTGACCTCAATGATGTTGCAGAAAAAGTGCTGCTATAACAAGTTTGGAGGTAGGGAGTAATACTGTATTTTTGATTTGATGCCAGTTATTAGGGGAAGTGAGGTTCCACCATGTTTTTGCCTGGTCCAAGATTGTTCCTTTGTAGTACACTTGGATGTTAGGGGCCCCCATGCCTCCTGATGACACTGGTGTACAGAGTACGTTGCATTTAAGGCGGGGTTGTTTATCTCCCCAAATATAGTTGTTGATTATCGATTGAAGTTTATGTAGTTGGGAGTTCAGAAAAGGTAAGGGCAGTGTCCGAAATGTATACAGGATGTGTGGGAGCAAGAAGATTTTTGCAATAGATATTCTTCCTGCCCACGAGGCCTGAGAGTGTTGTAGGTTTTTTGTGGCTTGTAGAAGTTTGGTTACCAGGGCATTGTAGTTAGAAGTCAAAAGTCTGGATGTGGGAGCAGTAAGCTGCGTGCCCAAATAAAAATTTAGTTAAAATAGAGTTAGGGGCCCAAGAGAAGAGTGTTAATTTGGCCACGTCTGCTTTTATTTACTGGTCAAGTCCTATGGGTAGCATACTGGATTTGTGTTTGTTTATTTTATATAAAGAGACTGTACTAAACTGAGCTAGAGTGTCGTGCAGTGCTGATAGTGAAGACAGCGGGTCCGTCAGTGCTATTATGACATCATTAGCATATATTTTGTGCGTGACTTCCCCCATGGTGATCCCTCGAATTGCAGGATTATCTCTGATGGATTGGGCTAGTGGCTCCATTATTAGGTCGAATATGAGCGGGGCCATTGGAGATTGAGAAAGGGTCGGAAAAAGGTCCAGAGGTAAGGACTCTGGCGCTAGGGGAGGAATATAGCGATAGTATAGCTTCCAGATAGTTCCAGTAAAACCAAACCTCTGCAAGGCTGCTTTCAGGTAGTTCCAATCTACTCTGTCAACCGCCTTCTCTGCGTCAAGTGAGATAAGCAGAGAAGGCATTTGATGGTGTTCGGCCCATTGTATCATATTGATGAATCTGCGCGTGCCTTCGGAAGCTTGTCTGCCAGACACAAAGCCCACCTGGTCATGGTGGATTAGACCAGGTAGGATGGGTGCTAAACACAATGCAATCAACTTTGCATATAGTTTGGTGTCAGTATTTAATAAGGAAATGGGTCTAAAATTGGCGGGTTTATCAGTCGGTATGCCCGGTTTGGGTATAGTTACAATGGTGGCTTGCAGTGCTTCTGTGGGGATATAGCCCATGGATGCTGTAAAGTTAAATGAGTTGCATAAGTGTGACGACAGGATTGTGTTAAATAATACTCAGCACTAAAACCATCCGGGCCTGGTGCTTTGTCTTGTGGTAGCTTGGTTATAGCAGATTTGATTTCATTTGCGGTGAATGGGGCTGATAGGGAATGAAGTTGGTCAGGCATGAGTGTAGGTAGCTGTATGTTCTGTAAGAAGTCTGTGATTTCTTTGGAAGTGGGTGTCGGGGCATTTTCCGTATCTGTTATATAGTGCAGCATAATATGCCCTGAAGTTCTTTGCTATTTCTTTGGGATTAATAATGCAAGATTCTTGCGAATCGGTAAGGTAGGGGATTCTCGTTTGGGCATCTTTCCGCTTGAACTGTTTGGCCAGGTATGCACCTGGTTTGTTTTGATGCACATAATGTTGCATCTGAAGTCTATATATGTATGTTAAATTTTGCGTGTAAGTGGTCGCTTAGGGTTTGTCTGGCATTGTTGAGTTCAGTAAGAAGTAGTGGGGAGTGTTGGGATTTGTGAGCACGTTCTAGTGTGCGGACTTGGTCCAGCAGTTTGTTAGTGGTGAGAGTGTGTAGCTTTTTCTCTCGGGCCCCCAGCTTAATGAACAAAACTCTCATACAGGCCTTGTGGGCATTCCAGAGAGTAGTGGGGTTTTCAACAGAACCTGAGTTTGTTGTGAAAAACTTCTTGAGCTCGGATGAGATCTGTTCTTGGTATTTGGGATTGTTAAGTAATGAGGTATTTAGCCGCCATGGGGAATGATTTAGAGTGGTTGCGGCTGGGATGATCTTTAAAGAGATTGGAGCGTGATCGGACCAGGTTATGAGTAGAGTTGAGCGAACCCGAACTGTAAAGTTCGGGTCCGTACTGAACTTTGGGGTGTCCGGGACCCGGACTTTTCAAAAAAAGTCCGGGTTCGGGTCCGGGGTTCTGGTAATTTTAATGAAAATTCTTTAAAATGCTGTAAAAAAGTCCAGGAAGGTCCTAGAGGTCTGCAAAAGGAAGGAAAATGGAGGTAAGGGTGGGACAAGTGCCCTACAAAGAAATGGGGACAGGGAAATAACTTTAAATATTTGTAAAAAAATAAAAACATAAAAAAGCAAAAATGGAGGTGAATGGGGATCATCTTCAAACTGGGTCTGAAAAGTATTAATTAACAGTAGAGGCCATAGAACTGTTCTAAAATCATCTTCAAACTGTGTCAAAAAAGTATAAATAAGCCGGGAGAACCCATATCACTGTTCTGCAAAATGTGTGTGTCACTTTAAATGAAACCGGGAATAAGTGCACATCTGTTCTGCAAACATATTTAAAGCCTGTGTGTCGCTTTAAATGAAGCCGTGAATAAGTGCACATCTGTTCTGCAAACTTATTTAAAGTCTGTGTGTCACTTTAAATTAAACCGTGAATAAGTGCACATCTGTTCTGCAAAATTATTTAAAGTCTGTGACAAACGTCTTGTCTACACGTGAATAAGGGCCAAAGT
>BLSH010282079.1:115217-135801 GCA_018402905.1 Glandirana rugosa | reverse complement strand
TCAGACACACAGTGAAATTTAGTTTGGCAGTTAGTAACGTGTAGACAATAAGTGTGAAGAAAAATTTCAGACACAGTGAAATTTACTTTGGCAGTTAGTAACGTGTAGACAATAAGTGTGAAGAAAAATATCAGACACAGTGAAAATAATAACGGAGATTACTAACGTGTAGACGATAAGTGTGTGTAGACAAGACGTGGTCTTGTCTACAAGAAGTGTGTAATGTAGACAAGACGTGTGTAGACTTTTATCAAATCTTGTGAAATGGATTTTGGCCCCTCCTTGGTATGTGGACAAGAAGTTTGTAGACCTTAGACACACACTTTTATGTCGTATCTTGACGGTTTGATTTAAAGTGACACACAGACTTGAAATAATTGTGCAGAAGAGATGTGCACTGATTCCCGGTTTCATTTAAAGTGACACACACATTTTGCAGAACAGTGATTTGGGTGCTCCCGGCTTATTTATACTTTTTTGACACAGTTTGAAGATGATTTTAGAACAGTTCTATGGCCTCTACCGTTAATTAATACTTTTCAGACCCATTTTGAAGATGATCTCCATTTTTGCATTTTTTATGTTTTTATTTTTTTTTTAATATTTAAAGTTATTTTCCTGTCCCCATTTCTTTGTAGGTCACTTGTCCCACCCTTACCCACATTTCCTTCCTTTTGCAGACCTCTAGGACCTTCCAGGACTATTTTACAACATTTTTTGTGCCTAAAAGTCCGGGTCTCCATTGATTTCAATGGGGTTCGGGGTCCGGGACAAAGTTTGGGTTCTGTCCGGACCCGAACCCGGACTTTGTCCCGAAGTTCGGCCGAACCAGCAGAACCCGGACTTCTAGAAGTTCGCTCAACTCTATTCTTAACATTGTTTTAGAAGAGCCTTGTTGTAGGCCTTTCTAAGGCCTATTTTTGAGTACCATGATCTAATAAACAGTCTCTAAGCTTCTTGTTCAAATGTTTCATCAAAAGAAAATTCAGCCTGTACAAATACAATCCAATAGGCTTTCTAAATAATGTGCTTTCTAGTTTACCTGAATTCCCTATTTTTACTTGAACATCTAAAAAAATTGATAATTTTAGAATGGCTTGTCTTGGTAAATTTTAGATTGTAGTTATTCGTGTTCATATGTTTCAAACAATCATTGAATTCCATAGCTGAATCATCCCAGATGATAAATTTATTGCTTATGTACCTGTGCCAAGAAATAATGTGGCACAGGTACATAGAGGAGGAATCCCCACTCCTACTCCTCCAGGTACTGGTTAGCATAGGATGGGGCACAACATGTCCCCATCACAACACGTTGCACCTGAAGGAAGTTGGAGCCATGAAGAGAAAAAACATGAGTCAAAAGGAACTTTAACAGGTCCAAAATGACAAAAAATTGTACACAGAATCGTGTTGGCTTCTGTCCAAACCATTTTTTATGACTCTTAAGACCTATATGGTGTGGAATAAAGTTTTACAAACATTCAATGACAATTGTAACTATTAAGGCCCCACTAGGTACAACTACATCCTTGAAAAAAATTGATTGTATCCCTCACAAACATGGGTAGGCATGTCACAAAAAAACTCAAAAGTGCATCAATGAATCTGCTGGCATTTTCTGTTAGACAGCTATTCCCCGAAATTGTAGGGTGGCCTGGGATGTTTGTTGAGTTTTTATGGACCTTGGGAAGTGTATAGAATACCAGGGTTTTCAGAAAAGGTGTTCTAATGTATTGTAATGTAATTCTGATTTGTATCAGTAGAATTTGCCTGGGAGTCTTGTTGTTTTGGTATGGTGTCACCTTTCGGGCATCATTGTTGCCAATGTGTTTTGCCTCAAATGGTGAGGATGGTGTATAGTTGGCATTATTTACATATGGATTTCTATATCCTCCTCTATGATGTACATTTCTCTGTTTAATATCACTTTAAGGTTAAGTTTGCCTAGCTCACACAGCAAAGATGGCAAAATGCAAACTCACCTCCAAAAACATCACTCTTGCTTTCTTAATGTTTTGCAGACAGCAGTGGAAAAAATAAATGGAAAATATACATTTCTTTATGCAAAGATTGCTTTTTTACTGTTTCATAAATAGGCCCCTAAGGGACTCCTATAGCACATGTAGTAACTAAATTGTAGGGAAAATGTATTTTCTCTATTTATTGTCAACTATATTGATTGCATGTATTAGAGAAAATGCTAGGTCAAAACTTTTCTTTTTAACAGTTTGATAGCATATGGAAGGAATAAACCTCTGCCAGCTTATTTTTTTTAATGTCTGTGTCCCATTGACAACATTTCCATTCACTTTCTATCCCAGGTACACAACAGAAAGCAAGATGAAACCTCTACAAATGAGGAAAATCCATCTCTTCGTTGTCACCAGAAATGTCCTCATTGGACTATTTGCCTTCATGTCTTGTTCTATGACAATTTTGAATTTCCCATAACTCCCTGACTCAGTGGCATTGGTCACCAGGACAAATACAGAAGTTAAAACTGCCTAAGTGAGAAGTGGGGGTTAGGCAGGAATAAAGCTTGACAGAGGTTCTATTCCATTCCTTCCCTATCCAAAACAAAAACAATTACTATACATAGACCTAAAGTGTTGTGCCTTAAAGTGTATGTAAGGTAAAAAATGTTTTGTACATTTTATATAGAGTAACCACTTCCAGATAGCCCCATAGAAGATATACTGCTACAGGGCGGCCCTCCTGTGCAGAATCATATATATACGTGATTCGGCACTTACGTTTAGGGGGTGTGTTTGCACCACCAACGGGCCGCTTCTGCTGTGATTACTCACAGCAAAAGCCGATCTGCGGGTACTGGGCAATGGATGTCCACCAGAACCCACCAGTCTTTGGGCAGAGACACAGATTGGAGCTCTGCCTGTGTAAACAAGGTGGAACTGCGTTCTGACAGGGAGGAAGCAGGGAATAGAATCCATCACTTCCGTTAGTAAAAGCAGCATACACAGTACACAAAAACACTGGCTTGGCACACAGTTAACCCTTTGATCATTATAGATGTTTAACTCTGTCCCAGCTAGGGTCTTAGTACAGTGACAGTGCATATTTTTAGCAATGATCATTGTAGTAGTGTCACTGGTTCCCACAACGTGTCAAAAGTGTCAGTTAGTGCCCGATTGTCCACCGCAACATTGCAGTCCTGCTATAAGTTGCTGATCACCACCACTACTAGTATAAAAAAATAAATAACAATTCCAGTATATATCCTATAGTTTGTAGATCCTATAACTTAGAAACCAAACAATATATGCTTATTGGGATTTTGTTTACCAAAAATATGAAGAAGAATACATATTGGCCTGAAATTATGAAGAAATTAGATTTTTTAAAATTTTTATTGGATATGTTTTATAGCATAAAGTAAAAAATATATATATTTTTAAAAAATTGTTGTTTTTTTGTTTATAGAAAATGCAGTGGTGATCAAATACCACCAAAGAAAGCTATGTTTGTAGGAAAAAAATACATACATTTTATTTGGGTACAGCGTTGCATGACCGTGCACATGTTAGTCAAAGTAACGCAGTACCATATCGCAAAAAAAAAAAAAATGGCCTGGTCATAAAAGAGGGGTAAATCTTCCGAAGGTCAAGTGGTTAAGGAAGAGTTAAAAAAATCCATATATAGTTTTTTTTTGTTTGGATGTATATAAGAAAAAACTTTATGGGTGATCACTGTAACAGTCAGTAGTTAAGCGCAGGGCGTTGTTAGAAATCATGGGGCCCCGTACAGCCTACCTATCGGGGCCCCCCCCAACTCTGCTCTCGACCCCACTCTTAACCCTGCCCACCCATGAAAATGCATGTGTTAGCAGATGTGTGCAATTAACAAATAATGGCACTGCCACACGTCTACTGATGGACAGTGTGTTTCTGTGTGAGTTAGGAAAGCCACAATTTTTTGGCTGACATGGAAAGGTTTGAACCTAGCTGGTGCACTGCGGTTTGGCCAAAGTGCGATTGTATGTGCGGTTTATCTGTGGTTTTAGGTGCGGCATGCAGGACTTTGATGCACTTTCATGAAAACGCACTGTGTAATAGAATACAATGGAAGCGCACCTAAAACCACAGGTAAACCACACATACAATCATACTGTGGCCAAAACGCAGTGCATCGGATATTAGGGATAATTAGAGATAAGAAAGAGTAAATACGCAGGGGGTCTGGTTAGTAAGAGTATGTTTTAATGAAAAGTATAGTGAAGGACTATAAAGAAAGTGCTAAGGCTACATTATGGGGACTGGACAGTAAAGAGGACTAAGCTGGAGTGGAAAGGGTGTCAGACAAACGGCTGTGTGGAATGTCCAGAGCTGAGACCAGAGATTGCAGGACGTCCAGTGCAGATTTATGGATGGGACAGTGACAGAAGAAGGTGAAGGGTTAATGTGCAGAGAGGAGCAGGAGAATCGGTGCTGACTTGAGATTGTGTAGGGAGGGTAAAGAGGCGTGCTGGAATGCTGCAAGTGAGATGACAAAGTGACCAACAAGGAAGACTGAAGTGACCTGGCCAGGCAGGAGAACAAGCTGATACATTGTGCAGTAACAGGGAGAATGACAGGCACTTATGTTAGGCAGGAGAAGCCGCAGAATCAACCAGTGTGCCTCCCTCATCACAGACACCACCCGGGGTAGGTTGCCCTCCCCCCTTGTACCGGCCCTGTGTGTGCTGCTTGTCTGTACCTTGCCACCCGCTGCCAGGAAGAACCCTGCCAAGCCCTCTCAGCCAGTCATGTCTCATCAATCTCTCCCTCAGTATGCAGCATTTGCTGAGGGAGAGGGATATGCAAGTGAATCACTCCGCCAGGGAAGGCATAGTAGGCTGTGGGCGGCCAGAACTACTTTTCACCTGCAGTGCTGAATGGATAATGTGCCTACGATCCGAAAATGGAAATAAAGTCCCACCTTTGAGATCACCTCCTGGGCCCCTCTGGTGACCTGATGGGGCCCAGGAAAATATATTTACACACCCTGGAAAGCAAGTTGGAGCAAGGATGGGATTTAAAGTCCTTCCATTAATTTTGGGCAGAAATTGACTTTAAAGCTGCCTGGCCCCCAGCTGAGGTCATAGGGCCCGGGCCCCGTACATCAGGTCCGGTTGTACTGGCCTATCAGCGGCCCTGGTTAAGCGTCTCCTTGCTCTTAATTTTCTGCCGTGTTGGGGCCCAGTCTTTATGGAGGTACATATAGGTACTGTTGAAGAAATCCGTGATACAGTGGTATATTATTCTTAAGTGAAAGGTAGCCAGCCTCTGCTAGCAGCGGTAGTGTGCACACAACAAGCAGCTGCCTACCAGTCCAAGAGCACTTGGCAACTACAGTATAGATGATTAGCATCCAGCGACTCCTCTGGCACTGCCCTCAGTACAAGTCTCCTCTCTGTGGCGAGATGTGCACAGGCCTGGTCCCCTTGCAGCAGGAGCAAATTGTCTCTCATACAACCCAGGAAAAGCTACCCTCTATCTTTTCATTATACGCCTTTCCACTGGGGATTGTTGTCTGTGATCCCATTTGCTTCCATAACCAAGTCCTTGTTACAAACTTCATCTCCTATAGCCCAGCACAATCTGCATTAAAAGTCTTTCTAGTCCTTCATGTCCCACTGGCCCCCACTAAAGAATGGAAGTGAAACAGCACTGGTTAAATCAGCACAGAAGTCCTATGTGAACACATAAAGCAGCTGCAGTGTCTCTGTATTTGGTTATTCCTAGCTAGCTGAGCACCCAGCTACACTTGTGCTTGCTAGGAAACACATCTAAAAGTTTTTTTTTAATGTATCAACACTCTCTGTAGACACCAACTGTTGCTCTGGTGACATTTTTATTTTGGATCTTCCCTCACTTTTTGTGTCACTAACAATAATCAGTCACCAGGACAAATGAAGGGGTGAATCTCCTCGGTGCAGACATAGACAGCAATAATAAAAAAATGCCATTACATACACTTCCAGTGGGCTCCTGCAACCATAGGAATTGTACCAACAATTAGTGCATGTATCTTTCCTAGGTACATGAAGAGAAGGGCAAAATAAAAAAGTATATACTTATCAATTACATTTCTAAAGATTATAATTAAACAAATGTCATTTTGTCAAATGTCAATGTTTCTGTAAGTATAGCAGTCTTAAAAACTAGACATTAAATGAAGACCAGTACATACAAGTGCAACCTGTTTTTATACGGTAATATTTGTATAAAATGAATGTTTAATTTTTATTTCATGTCCTGTCCCATTAACCCGATTGCTCAGCATTCTCTCCACCATGTTTGACTAGCTCAGTCACGTTTCTTCTCCAGAGCCCTCATGCTGCGTTTCTGCATCTTCACACAACATCAAACAAAGTAAGATTCACAGCTGGGGATTGTTTCATGATGGTGGAAGATGTAAAGTGCTTTGACAAATAGGCATATTTGCTATGTGCAGCCAGCAATCATATTTATCTACGATATTCTGTATGATTGGAAAATAACATTTAGCTTACGGTATAATCAATTCACAAATACACACAGTAAATTAAAAGTCCCTCAGTGTCCTTGTTTTATTTTGTTTTTTTATTGTTATCAAACAGCTGTAACTCTCATAAGTAGTGGTAATTCTGTTGTGCAGCAGTAGAAAAACCAGGGGGCTGTTAAAGTGGAAGCTCTGCTTGTCTGCCTCCCCCGCCCCTCTGCTGCCACATTTGGCACCTTTTGGGGGGGGAGTGGGTACCTGGTTTTGACAGGAACCTGCTCCCACTTTTTGCTCAGTTCACTGCGGCGAACTGAGCCAGTTCTGTCCCCCTCCTTCCCCCACAGCCTTCTGAGACACTTCACAGATCCCAGAAGACTGTGGCCCATTCACAAAGTGGAGCTCCTCTTTAACAATACAAAAGAACTTAAAGAACTTATTATTCCACACCATCCAAACATGCTTATTCAATCAGGCATTTCAAAAAGTAATGATGTATTTTAAAATATAGTGACCCATAGGTGCCAAGTAAATTTTACTTTGCTTTAGTTAAATCTTTAGAAGATTCTGTTTGATTGGTATATTTTACCCTTTTCTTTTAGCATACTGTAAAAAGTTGACAACATATTTTTATAAAATGATTTGCAGAAAAGAGGGTAAACAAAAACTTGGATTTTATCCACTTATTTAGGATAAATATAGGAAAGTAGTTACTGATAGGTATTATTTCCATGGTTTGTACATTTGCCTAAAAAAATAACAGTAATTATAAATTCATACAACAACCAAAGAAACATTTTTTTCATGTAACACTTTGAAGTGACTCTTGCCTGCTCTTGTCACTAACAGCAAATGCAACATAATAAACATATCATCTATGTATTATTTGTTATCTGTGTTGGTATGTTGCATGCACTATTTTTTGAAATGCAGCGCACCAGACACACAGTGGTGCATTGTTGGCGTGCCATTAAGTATGAATGATACCACTTTGCACCAATGCACAAATTGCAATTTCCTGTGCATTGCAGTAATGCATGCAGTAATTCACATGTTACCACAGCTCAACAGTGTGAACCCATTTTAAAGAAAATCTACAATGAAAATAACATGAAGGCTGTCATTGCTAACATCTGTTTCAGAAAATACTAGTCGTTTTGTTGTTATCATGTTATCTTGATCTCATGATTCATTACCTTGAGTCGCTGACAAAGAAAAAAATAAGCAAATGAGGACTTCTGATTTTTCCCTGACTTTCTTGAGCTGCAAACTTTGTAGTCAGTGGCAGTACTTTTAAATCCTCCCTGCTTTGGTGACCACTGGCAGTAAAATTAAACTCTCACCCTTACATTGGTGGTCCATCATAGTACTATTAACCACCCCCCACCCTGCATTGTTAGCCAATGGCAGTATTATTAAATCTCCCCTGCATTGGTGGGCAGTGGCAATGGTATTAGCTTTTCCTGCATTAGTGATTCGTGGCAGTGTTCCTAAACCTCCCCTCATTGGTATTCAGTGATTACTTACCTGATCACATGCTCCCATGCTGCTACTTCTTTCCAATATGACATAAGTCATGGAGAGCTGTTTGCTTGACAGTACCTGCATTGCTTCAGTGCATGGTGGTTTAATTCAGAAAGCATCTCAGCACCTGGTATTCAACTGTCTTCCAGGATCCAGGACACTTGGCAACTATGCATAAGCCAGATTGTCAACATAACAGCCAGGCAACTAGTGGAGACAGCAATAGGAACCTCTATGTGCAGCCACCATTGAGAATGCTTTGTGTGTGCACACTAGAACTTGGTCGCTCCTATGAACTTAAGTGCTTGATTATTTAATCTTTTTAAGGAGACTGTTCCCTAGCAAGGGAGGAGTCAGTGCCAATGAAGCATATTCAATGGGACCCACCTATGCCAAATGTTAAAAACAGAACACAGAGCAACTATTAGTCAGAAAAACACAGCCAAAGTCATGACAGGAAGTGCACTTGTGAAGTCAGGACAAGGAAAGTGAGCATAGGTGATGTTCTGTTAAAGGGGAGGCTAATAATTAGGAGTCAGCTGGAGAAGCAGGAATTCATGTTCTGGGTTTTCTTTGCACAGGTTAAAGTGATCGTGAAAGTACCGAGAGGAAGGCAGGGACATCCCAACTAAGTGCATAAACAGGTTGAGTAGGTGCTCTTTACACAGGAGTAATATATCAACTAGTGTGGGGATAAGTGACAAGCCTGCCTAGCATTCCTGACACTGTTTCTCTCAGGAAAGGTTTAGTGTAATATAACCATGTTCAATTCCTTAAGAGTTCCTATCTGTTCTTATTAAATGCAAGTCAGTAGACTAACTAGGCCCTGTATGGTGTTATAAAAAGTCCCCTTTTAACCCCTTGCTGCCCGCTCTATCGCACTCTGTGATCGATGAGTCCTTCGGATTCGGCTGATCACAAATTGGGGTAAATGTCCACCTACAGCGACCCTTTACCATGTGGTCAGCTGCCAAGCAGTGCCCATTAGGGCCTCATCACCAGCGTCAGTGCTGTCTATCAGTGCCACCTATCAGTGCAGCCTAATCAGTGCCTCCTCATCAGTGCTCACCAGTGCCACCTCATCAGTGCCCATCATTGGGGCCTCATCAGTGCCGACTCATCGGTGCCTATCAGTGCCCATCGGTGCAGCCTATCAGTGTAGCCTATTAGTGCCCATCAACACAGCCTCATCCGCATACATCAGTGAAAAACTACATGTTTCAAAATTTAATAACAAACAATGAAAAAAAAATTTTTTTTTTGTTTGTTTAGCAAAAAATAAATAAATCTGTGGTGATTAAATACCACCAAAAGAAAGCTATATTTGTGTGAAAAAAATATTACAAATGTCATATGGGTACAGTGTTGCATGACTGCACAATTGTCATTCAAAGTGTGATAGCGCTGAAAGGTGAAAATTAGGCTGGGCAGGAAGGGGTAAAAGTGACCAGTAGGCAAGTGGTTAAAATTATACCTTGGGCACAATACCAGGTTCCACCTGCAGCCACTGCAACTGAATGCTGAAATTGTAATTTATGGTTAAAATGAGGAGGTAGAAGGCAAAGTCAATTTTGTTTAATATTAGCCTACATTGGATCCTTCAATCACCATCTTTATCTATGCTAGTATTAGCACTGGTAATATCCTCAATATTTCACTTAAAGCGGTTGTATACCCGGCTTGCGCATTTGTACCTACAGGTAAGCGTATAACAAGGCTTACCTGTAGGTAAAATGGATATCTCCTAAACCTGTATGGATTAGGAGATTTTCACCTTACATGCAGCCACTGACGTCAGCAGCGCATGTGCTCTGAAGGTCCGGCAAATGGTGCCAGACCTTGCCAAAACAGAGGACTCCAGCACGCATGCACGGGAGTTACGCCATCGTGGCTCTAGTCGCTCATAGTGCCGGAACCGCAAACCCGAAACCAGTGCGGACGCTTCGTTCTAATGTAAGTATTTCATAATAAGCGTGCATACTAGCTCATTATGCCTTTGCCTTACAGTTTTGTTTTTTTTTTAAGGGCATATAACCACTTTAAAACTAGGTTAACCTACTACCTTCTAAGATCTTTGTATCAGAATCCAAACTTTTGCTAACCTAGGTAGATTATGACAAGTGAAGTCCCATTCATCATCGTACTGTATATTTTTACTGCTTCATTTAAAACACAAGTACCTTGACAAAAGCAACAAAAGTTGAACTTCAACAAGCTGAAACTTGCTCGTTATTTATCTTTTGTAAGCAAGAACTTCTACTTCTTCTCTGGGCAATTTGTGATTCGGGTAATTCTGCAGGTCATTGTTAAACAGCTGTAGGCACTATAAAAGAAGGCATAACCTATTCATAAATCACAAAAGTAAAGCCAGAGGTCAAAAAGTAGCTGAAATCAGAATTAAATAACTGAAAACTAAAAGGCAAATTAAATCCTACCACCTTTGGGTACAGAAGAATTTGTGAAATGTATAATTATAGTGCAAATATCATCTATCTATATTCATCTGTCTATCCATCTATCTATTGTTTTATCTTTCGATCCAGCAATATGTCTATAAACTTAGGCTTGCTCATTATCTATCATTTGTAAGCAAGAACTTCTACTTCTTTGAGCAATATTGGATTTGAGTAATACTGCAGGTCACTGTTAAACAACTGTAGGCACGAAAAAAAGAAGGCATACAACTATGCATAAACCACAAAAGTAAAGCCAGAGGTCAAAACGTAGCTGAAAATAGAATTAAATAACTCTGAAAACTAAAAGGAAAATAAAATGAAATGACCCTACCGCCTTTGGGTACAGAAAAATATGTGAAATGTAGAGAATATATATACTAGAGAAGCAAATATCATGTATTTGTATATATTTTTATCTATCATATTTAACCTACACACAAGAAGGCTGTCTGCATTGAGTATGTATGCATCTACAATATATTTATCACCTATCCGATGTTGGATTTATAGATATATCCTGATCTAAGAGGCAAAAATCAGCCCTGTCTATAGTGAAGGATTCTTTTTTCCACAAGCTCAAATATACCTTCTTCTATAATTAAAGTGGAAGTAAACTACAGCCTTTAAAAAAAAACCCTGCAAGACAATGGCATAATGTGCTAGTATGCAATGCATACTAGAACATTGTGAAATGCTTACCTTAGAACGAAGCCCTCCAGCGGCGCACTGTTACCACTCACAGGGCTTTCATCTTCACCAAGTCTTCCTTGATGGTTCGCATGCTTTGGGCATCTGATTGGCTGAGCCGTGTTGATGACACTCCCGGTCATGCGTGCAGGAGTTGCGGCCATGTCACAGAGCTCCGAAGGGACGGCACGGGTATGCTGTCCCTTCAGAGTACATAAGCTGGTGACGTCACCGGTTGCATGCAGCGTGAATATTTCCTAAACAGTGCAAGTTTAGGAGATATTCACTGTACCTACAGGTAAGTCTTATTATACTGTAGGCTTATCTGTATAGGTACAAGTTGGAAAAAAAGACTTTACTACCACTTTAAGCTCATTGGGGGAAACATGGCAGAGGGATGGAGGGGGGGCAAGGCGATGTGTTGAAACTTGGCATGTGAATAAAGGTTTGCCAGTGAGTACATCATTGCCCATTGGCATTTCTTTCAGCTTATACTGAGTGTGTGGAGGAGTGATGAACTCCAGGTCAGCACCTGATTTCTGCATATTAGGGGAGTGCTTAGAGGGCTGGAATGTTGCACTTTTCCTTGACTCTATAGGCTGAAATACACATTTTAAAAAATATATCATTATTGTCATAACGTTATAGGCACAGTGGGGGTAATTTACTATAGCGCAATTCTGCCTTTGCGCAAATTTTAACATGCAGTATCGCAAATTCGCATGAATAAGGAATTCACTAAAGCCCTGAGGGAGAAGATAGTCCCAGAATCAAATTCACTACAGCGCCTAGACAACAGTGACTGACTAATAAACTAGTAGTGGTAGAAGCAAGGGAATTGCACATGGAAACAATGTTTAGAGCATGATATGATCACCTAAATGATTCTTAAAAATGTAGCATCTTGTTTAATGATGATCTGCTTTTAAATTGTTTAAAAAAGTGATATATAACCTGAAATATCATTGAAAGTCTGAAAAGAGCCAAATTCCCCCTTTTTTCCTGACTATTCATCAGCACAACTGAGCATGCTCAGACAAGAAAATTCCCTCATTTTAACTCCCATGCCTTTTCTTGAGAAGGCAAATTCGCGCCATAGAGCCCAATGCAAGTTTCAGCCATTGATTCTAATGGTACAATTGTAACTTCCCTAAAGAAATCCTTTTCATGTTGAGATGAA
The DNA here is from genome assembly GCA_018402905.1 of Glandirana rugosa. Classification (NCBI taxonomy): domain Eukaryota; kingdom Metazoa; phylum Chordata; class Amphibia; order Anura; family Ranidae; genus Glandirana; species Glandirana rugosa. The sequence goes on along the minus strand of BLSH010282079.1, from coordinate 123,474 downwards.
ATATATCTTTCTCTCAAACAAATTGTCCCCGTAATAATGTTGCAATTTCATAATCTAATTTGTTTTTAAGAATGGTAGCATGTTTAATCTTCTCATGTTTTGTTAAAATACTTTTTCTCTGTCTCTCGCTTGTTGCTGTCCATCTCATTAAAATCTTTTCCCAAACTCACACATGTATAGAGTTGAGCGAACCCGGACTGTAAAATTCGGGATCGTGCCGGACTTTGGGGTGTCCATGCCCCGAACCCGATCCCAGACATAAAAAAAAAAGTCTGGGATCGGGTTCGGAATTCGGGTATTTTTGGCGCCTTTTCTATAGCTGCTGGGCAGCCAATCAACAAGCTTTTCACTAGTTTGCCCTTAGAAGCCATCCCAGCCATACCTACTAATGGCATGGGTGTGATTGGCCAGTGCATCATGTGAGCCAGCCTCTATATGGGGCTGGAATCACGTAGCGCCGCGTATCAGATCGTCTCAGACTAGAGTAGGGAGAGCTTCATGCCGCTACTGTGAGGGAAAGATTAGCCTTCACAACCATCTCAGACTGCATTAGGGAGACCTTCATTGCGGTCCTGTGAGGGACACATTAGCGTTCAGAACCATCTTATAGTGCATTAGGGAAACGTTTCTGTTGTTGCTCTGAGGGAGAGATTCTCATTCTAAAACCATCTACTACTGCATTAGGGAAACATTTCTGTGGGTGCTCTGAGGGAGAGTTTATGGTTCTAAAAACAACTACTACTGCATTAGGGCCAGGTTCCTGTTGGTGCTTTGAGGGAGAGATTATCGTTCTAAAAAAAACTACTACTGCATTAGGGCCAGGTTCCTGTTTGTGCTCTGAGGGAGAGTTTATCGTTCTAAAAACAACTACAACTGCATTAGGGCCAGGTTCCTGTTGGTGCTTTAAGGGAGAGTTTATCGTTCTAAAAACAACTACAACTGCATTAGGGACAGGTTCCTGTTGGTGCTTTGAGGGAGAGTTTATCATTCTGAAAACAACTACAACTGCATTAGGGCCAGGTTCCTGTTGGTGCTTTGAGGGAGAGTTTATCGTTCTAAAAAAAACTACTACTGCATTAGGGCCAGGTTCCTGTTGGTAATTTGAGGGAGAGTTTATCGTTCTAAAAACAACTACTACTGCATTAGGGCCAGGTTCCTGTTGGTGCTCTGAGGGAGAGTTTATCGTTCTAAAAACAACTACTACTGCAATATTGTTAGAGAAGAAGACTGGCCTGAAGGTTTGCTGCATTTGATTGTTATTTCCTCTAGTTCCTGGAGAAGCAGCTCTATTTAAACTTCCTGCTTCCTGTAGCAAATGTTGTCCGTTCTACAGCATCCGTGACCTGTGAGCCTCAGCTCCTACTACCTGTTCCTGTGTTTGTTCTGCTTCCTGTTGACCCGGCTTGTCCTGACCTGCTGTTCTGCTGCCTGCACCAACCCCGGCTATCCATGACCATCCGATTGTCTGCTCCCTTGTACTTCTGCTGCCTGCCCGTTAACGAACCTTGCTTGAACTTGACTACACGTTTGCCTGATCCTTTTGTACCTTCCTGTCTGCCTGTTGCCAACCCAGCCTGCACGACCATCCTTCTACCTGCACATCCTTCTGGAGCATCACAACATCATCAGTGACCATCCAGCCCTCGTATCATCCCGCACTCTTGGACCTCTGTCCACTCTACCAGGGGTCCTTGAATCGGGTGCGCAAGAGCGGTTGTTCCCTGCACAAGACAGACTCCACCACCAGGTTTGTGACAGAAACGGACAGCCATGACTGAGTCTCCGCCATGGACGACTTGTGCGCACACCTTGCGGGCCTTACCCAAGCCGTCAAAAACCTACAAGAGGGATACACCCGCTTAGAAGAGCGGGTACAGGAACTGTCCACCGCTCCGGCCTCCGGTGCTACAGCTTCCTGTACCATTGTGGCCCTGCCCTCGGAACCTAAGGTCCCGCTGCCGGATAAGTTCTCCGGGGACCGGCGCAAGTTCCGGGTCTTCCGGAGTGCATGTAATTTGTATCTGGGACTGCAGCAACGCACGTTTTCTCTGGAGAGCACCAAGGTAGGATTCATTATTTCCCTGCTGCAGGGTGAACCCCAGGCATGGGCCTTCAGACTGTGGGAGCAGAATGTCCCTTAAGTCGCCACCGCTGCAACCTTCTTCCAGGCCATGGCGAAGTTGTATGAAGACCCCCACTTGGCTGCCACTGCAGAGGCTACTCTGCACAACCTCCAGCAGGGCCGCCGTCCAGTGGAGGACTATGCCGCTGAATTTCGGGGTTGGAGTTCGGATACCACCTGAGGCAGCGCGGCTCTCCTGTTCCAATTCCGCATGGGACTTTCGGAACCTCTGAAGGATGAGCTGGCGCGAGTGGGGATCCCTAAGACCTTGGAGGAGCTGATCACCCTGGCCATCTCCATCGATCGGCGCCTCAGAGAGCACCGCGCCGAAAGGTCTTCTGGGCAGTTACGCCCTACCTGGATGCTTCCTCGGGTTCCCAGCTACCCGACTCCACCTGCCTTCCACCCGACATCCTCCTCCTCCTCTCCGCAGGACACCTCTGAGCCCATGCAGATTGGGTTGCTTCGGCCTTCTCTCAGCACCGAGGAAAGACAACGCCGGTTGCAGCTGAACCTCTGCCTCTACTGCGGTGAGCGCGGTCACATGGTCAGGACGTGCCCCGCTAAGCACGGTAAGTGCTTAACCAGCGTTTCTAATGACCTGACTAAGTCTCCAAGTTCTCCTGCTCATCTCACCATTCTCCTCTCTTAACAGCTTCTCGGAGGGATTATCACGGTTCCAGCAATCCTTGATTCCGGGGCATGCAGCTGTTTTATTGACTTAGATTTTGCTGCACAGCACCATATTCACCTGCAACTCAAGACACATAAGTTGGTGATCCGCTTGGCCGACGGGTCACACATTAAGTCCAGGACTGTTGAGGGAGAGTTTATCGTTCTAAAAACAACTACAACTGCATTAGGGACAGGTTCCTGTTGGTGATCTGAGGGAGAGTTTATCGTTCTGAAAACTACTACAACTGCATTAGGGTCAGGTTCCTGTTGGTGCTTTGAGGGAGAGTTTATCGTTCTAATAAAAACTACTACTGCATTAGGGCCAGGTTCTTGTTGGTAATTTGAGGGAGAGTTTATGGTTCTAAAAACAACTACTACTGCATTAGGGCCAGGTTCCTGTTGGTGTTCTGAGGGAGAGTTTATCATTCTAAAAACAACTACTACTGCATTAGGGCCAAGTTCCTGTTGGTGCTCTGAGGGAGAGTTTATCGTTCTAAAAACAACTACTACTGCAATATTGTTAGAGAAGAAGACTGGCCTGAAGGTTTGCTGCATTTAATTGTTATTTCCTTTAGTTCCTGGAGAAGCAGCTCTATTTAAACTTCCTGCTTCCTGTAGCAAGTGCTGTCCGTTCTACAGCGTCCATGACCTGTGAGCCTCAGCTCCTACTACCTTTTTCTGTGTTTGTTCTGCTTCCTGTTGACCCGGCTTGTCCTGACCTGCTGTTCCACTGCCTGCCCCGACCCCGGCTATCCATGACCATCCGATTGTCTGCTCCCTTGTACTTCTGCTGCCTGCCCGTTAACGGACCTTGCTTGAACTTGACTACCCGTTTGCCTGATCCTTTTGTACCTTCCTGCCTGCCTGTTGCCAACCCAGCCTGCACGACCATCCTTCTACCTGCACGTCCTTCTGGAGCATCACAACATCATCAGTGACCATCCAGCCCTCGTGCCATCCCGCACTCTTGGACCTCTGTCCACTCTACCAGGGGTCCTTGAATCGGGTGCGCAAGAGCGGCTGTTCCCTGCACAAGACAGACTCCACCACCAGGTTCGTGACAGAGACGGACAGCCATGCCTGAGTCTGCGCAGGGAAACCGCTCCGCCATGGACGACTTGTGCGCACACCTTGCGGGCCTTACCCAAGCCGTCAAAAACCTACAAGAGGGATACACCCGATTAGAAGAGAGGGTACAGTAACTGTCCGCCGCTCCGGCCTCCGGTGCTACAGCTTCCTGTACCATTGTGGCCCTGCCCTCGGAACTTAAGGTCCTGCTGCCGGATAAGTTCTCCGGGGACCGGCGCAAGTTCCGGATCTTCCGGAGTGCATGTAATTTGTATCTGGGACTGCAGCAATGCACTTTTTCTCTGGAGAGCACCAAGGTAGGATTCATTATTTCCCTCCTGCAGGGTGAACCCCAGGCATGGGCCCTCAGACTGTGAGAGCAGAATGTCCCTGAAGTCGCCACCGCTGCAACCTTCTTCCAGGCCATGGCGCAGTTGTATGAAGACCCCCACTTGGCTGCCACTGCAGAGGCTACTCTGCACAACCTACAGCAGGGCCGCCGCCCAGCGGAGGACTATGCCGCTGAATTTCGGCATTGGAGTTCGGATACCACCTGGGGCAGCGCGGCTCTCCTGTTCCAATTCCGCATGGGACTTTCAGAACTTTCATGGGACTTTCAGGACTTTCAGAACCTCTGAAGGATGAGCTGGCGCGAGTGGGGATCCCTGAGGAGCTGATCACCCTGGCCATCTCCATCGATCGGCGCCTCAGAGAGCGCCGCGCCGAAAGGTCTTCTGGGCAGTTACGCCCTACCTGGATGCTTCCTCGGGTTCCCAGCTACCCGACTCCGCCTGCCTTCCACCCGACATCCTCCTACTCCTCTCCACAGGACACCTCTGAGCCCATGCAGATTGGGTTGCTTCGGCCTTCTCTCAGCACCGAGGAAAGACAACATCGGTTTCAGCTGAACCTCTGCCTCTACTGCGGTGAGCCCGGTCACATGGTCAGGACATGCCCCGCTAAGCGCGGTAAGTGCTTGACCAGCGTTTCTAATGACCTGACAAAGTCTCCAAGTTCTCCTGCTCATCTCACCATTCTCCTCTCTTTACAGCTTCTCGGAGGGATTATCACGGTTCCAGCAATCCTTGATTCTGGGGCGTGCAGCTGTTTTATTGACTTAGACTTTGCTGCACAGCACCATATTCCCCTGCAACTCAAGACACATAAGTTGGTGATCCGCTTGGCTGACGGGTCACACATTAAGTCTGGGACTGTTACGCACGAGACGGCCCCTCTCCCTTCCATCACTCTGGATGGTCACAAGGAACATCTGCGGCTGGATGCCATTGCCTCTCCTCTTTGTCCCATCATCTTGGGACTGCCCTGGTTCCAGGCACATAACCCTAGTATAGACTGGACCACCGGAACCATTCGCTTCCAGGTGCCCTATTGCCGCCAGCATTGCCTGAACCCCAGAGGTGGAACTGTTCCCTCACTCCTCAGCCTGGATTCTGAAACAGAACCCGACATTCGGACTCTCCTTCCTCAGGCTTATCATTCATTCCTGGATGTTTTTAGCAAGAACAGGCTGATAAACTCCCGCCGCATAGGCCCTACGTGTGCCCCATCGAATTACTCAAGGCAGAAGTTCCTTTTGGAAGGATTTACCCCCTCTCCGAGCCTGAACTAGCAGCCTTCAAGTCTTACCTGGATGAAAACACCAAGAAGGGGTTCATCCGACCATCTACGTCTCTGGCCGGAGCCGGTATCTTCTTTGTGGAGAAGAAGGATCACTCACTCCGGCCATGCATAGACTACAGGGAGCTTAACCGGGTGACTATTAAAAATCGGTACCCTCTACCCTTGGTTCCGGAACTTTTCCAGCGGCTGGGGGTGGCAACCATCTTTACAAAGCTTGATCTACGGGGGGCATATAACCTCTTTCGTATCAGGGAAAGAGACGAATGGAAGACAGCATTCCGCACTCGTTTTGGGCACTATGAATATTTGGTGATGCCCTTCGGCCTATGTAATGCCCCAGCGACATTCCAACACTTCGTCAATGACGTGTTCCGAGATTTCCTGAACCTTTTTGTAATTATATATTTGGATGACATCCTGATCTTCTCTGCTTCCTTGGAAGAACATCACAGGCATGTCACCAAGGTTCTGGGGCGACTACGGCATCATGGCTTGTGCGCCAAAGCAGAGACGTGCTCTTTTGAACAGCCTAGTATGCACTTTCTAGGGCTGATCATCTCCACAACGGGCATTCATATGGATCCCCAAAAAGTCTCCACTATCTTGGAGTGGCCCGCACCAGCAGACAGAAAAGGGGTTCAAAGATTTGTGGGCTTCGCAAATTTTTATAGGAAGTTCATAAAAGGATTCTCTGCCATCGTGGAGCCTATCACACAACTGACCAAGCAGAACACCCGATACCAGTGGTCCCCTGAGGCATAAGCTGCCTTTCAGAGAATCAAGTACCTTTTCACCTCCGCCCCCATTCTAAAACACCCAGACCCAGCCTTACCGTACATCCTTGAGGTGGACGCTTCTAAAACGGCAGTAGGGGCTATCCTATCTCAGCGCCAAGGTATCAATGCCCTGCTCCATCCAGTAGCCTTCTTCTCCAGGAAGTTAACCGCACTGGAGCTGAACTATGATGTGGGAGATAGAGAACTACTGGCTATCAAATCGGCTCTAGAGGAGTGGCGGTACTTGCTGGAAGGGGCTTCTCATCCTATCCTCATCTTCACAGATCACAAGAACCTGGAGTACCTCCGAACAGCGAAGAGGCGGAGACCTCGGCACGTCCGCTGGGCACTGTTCTTCTCCAGGTTCCACTTCCATTTAACCTATCGCCCAGGATCAAAAAATAGCAAGCCCGATGCCCTCTCTCAGATGTTCTCGGAGCCAGGAAATACTGCCCCACCTGACACCATACTCCCGGCATGGAACTTCCTCCTGTCCGATGAGGACACCCTCTCTCAAATCCGTCGGGTCCTGGCCAGCTCCGCTGTTGACAGAAACACCCGACTGACCGTCAGATATGGTCTATGGTGGTTTGGGTGGAAAATGTTCATCCCGGCAAGTCTGTGCCTCAGGATCTTGGGTCGATGCCATGACCATAAATTGGCCGGACATTTCGGTTCTCGGAAGACCGCTGAGCTCATCTCGTGGTCATTCTGGCGGCCAAACATCACTGAGGACTGCAGGAAATATGTTGGGGCCTGTCCTGTCTGTGCCAGGAATAAAACAGACAAAGCCAAGGCCTGGGGTCTCCTAAAACCTCTTCCCGTACCTGAGCACCCGTGGTCGCAACTGGCGATGGATTTTATTGTGGAAGTTCCCCCGTCCGAAGGCTTTAGTACCATCTTCGTAGTAGTGGACCGAATGACGAAGATGGCGCACTTAATTCCCATGAAGGGGACCCCCTCAGCGGCCGAAACGGGCAACACATTCATAAAAGAGGTCGTCCGGCTTCATGGAGTGCCCAGTAATATCGTGTCTGACCGGGGGGTCCAATTCACGTCCAGGTTTTGGAGAGCTCTGTGTGCAGGACTGGAGATACAGCTCGCATTTTCATCCACCTACCACCCACAGACAAATGGCCAGACTAAGAGAACGAATCAGACTCTTGAGCAATACTTGCGGTGCTTTTCATCATTCTCGCAGAATTATTGGGTTGCACTGTTGCCGGCGGCCGAATTTGCTTACAACAACACCATTCACTCGGCCACCCAGCAGTCCCCATTCTGGGCCAACTACGGATTTCACCCTACATTTCTACCTGACATAAATCCGGAAAGTACCGTCCCAGCAGCACAGGATATTACCAGCTTCCTCCAAGCTAACTGTAAACCTTTACAGGAGACGCTATCCAGGTCTCGGGAACTAAACAAGGAGACCTATGATAAGAGGAGGCGGGGGGTGCTGGATCTCCAACCAGGCGACCGTGTCTGGCTATCTACCAGAAACCTGAAGCTAGCCTGCCCCTCAAAGAAGTTGGGTCCAAGATTTCTGGGACCATTCCCAGTTAAGAGAAAGATTAACCGGGTGGCATTTGAACTGGACCTCCCTCCGTCCCTGCGGGTCCACCCGGTTTTTCACGTGTCACTGTTGAAACCCATGGTCCTCGACTCTTTCTCGGGTCGGAAGGTAGGCCCACCGGACCCAATCTTGGTTAACGGAGAGGAGGAGTTTGAGGTGGAAGCCATCTTGAACTGTCGCCGGAGAGCTGGGGGGACCCAGTACTTAATCAAGTGGAAGGGGTTTGGCCCGGAAGAGAACTCCTGGGAACCTGAGAAGAACATCCATGCCCCCGGACTGATCGATTGTAACGGGGGGGTTCCCCGTCGGAGGCCTACGGAATGACCCATGACGGTAGGACCGCCAAAGAAAACTTCCGGATCTAGTCAGGCCCCCGTACCTACAAGAAGAGTCCAAGGG
>BLSH010282079.1:40968-98349 GCA_018402905.1 Glandirana rugosa | reverse complement strand
TACAGGCCCAAGCCCAGGCCTGTCTTGGGCTTGAAACAGGGCCTGGGGCTTGGGGTAACTTTAGTTACCTCTGGGCCTGAAAATCCATGTTTTTCACGACATTTTATCAGGACCTTCCAGGATCTCCAGACGTTTTCCTTCCTTTACACCCATTCCCACCCTGTTCACTGGATGTTTCTTTACCCCTGTCCCTTTATTGAAATTTATAAAAATTTTTTTATTTTTGTATTTTTTACGTTTTTACCTTTAGTAGAAGTTTTACCCAGACTTTTCATAATTAATTGTAATCTCCGGTATCTTGACAAGATTTTAGTAGAAGTTTGACACAGTTTTTTCACTATTTTACAGCACTTTTTGTACCTAAAAGTCCGGGTCTCCATTGATTTCAATGGGGTTCGGGGTCCGGGACAAAGTTCGGGTTCTGTCCGGACCCGAACCCGGACATTGACCCGAAGTTCGGCCGAACCAGCAGAACCCGGACTTCTAGAAGTTCGCTCAACTCTACTAAATATTATTACCCTAAACGTCCAGGGCTTCAATGTTCCTCAAAAATGAACCAAAGCGTTTAAATACTTCAAATATCAGAAATCCCACATAGTGTGCCTGCAAGAGACACAGTTTATGGCACAAAACACTCCCAAATTTTTCAGCAACATCTACCCACAGGTATTCTCGGCCTCAGCCCCACTAAACAACTCACTCAGATCCGAAATCAAAGATCCAGAGGATAGGTACTTAGTAATAATAGGTTACATAATGGACGTAGCAGTAACAGTTGTATCCTACTATGCCCCGAACTAGCATCCTATCCCTTTCCTCTCCCACCTCATACAGGTAGTAACATCCCATAAATTGGGTACAGTAATAATGTGTGGCGATTCTAATCAGGTCATATTCCCATTTCTGGGCAAATCTCCCTATATCCCCCCGTCTACCCCAACTAAACAAGCACTCCATCAAAAATTAAACCGCTTCAACCTAGTCGACACCTGGCATGAAACTAGTGCATAGAGATCAGACAGGTTTTATACCGATGCGACAGGCCAGTGACAACATTCGCGGGCAGCCCTCATAGCGCACGCAGCTAGAACACACCACATCCCTGCTTGTTTCCTATCGCTTGGCATAACAAAGGCCTTTGATACTATCTCATGGCCTTATCTGCGCTATTCTGCAGAGTTGGGATTTTGGGCCTCATTTCTTTTAATGGATTGCAGCACTATACGACAAACCTAGGGAATACGTCAAGTATGCTGGATACAGATCTCATACGTTTAACATAGAAAGGGGAACCTGGCAGGGATGCCCGCCTTTGCCCCTTCTATTTGCATTATCAATAGAACCTCTAGCACAATTAATTCGATCAATTTCAACCGTCACAGGAATCGAATTAGGTGGCCATCAACACAAAATCTGCCTATTTGCAGATGCCATTCTGCTATTCCTCCCTTCCCCAATAGCCTCAGACCCTAATCTTATACCTATTCTCAATAGATTTGTAAAAATATCAGGACTGGTGGTCAATATGCGAAAGTCCAGTGCATTAAACATATCTCTCTCTCACACCAAAATAGACTCAGTACAAGCGGCCCTCCCATTCATATGGGCAACAAAATCAATCCCATATTTGAGAATACAACTCACAGCCGACCCATTACAACTCTTTTCATCGAACTACCCAGCACTGCTGAGATTGGTTACAAACTTCATGCAACACTGGTCCTCACTCCCCATATCGTGGCTAGGGAAGATCACGGTAATCAAAATGTGTATTCTACCCAAACTTCTATACCACTTCAGAGTCCTCCCAACCCCTGTCTCGACATACTATCTGCGTATCCAACAGACGAGAATGACCAAATTCATCTGGGGGTCTATAAAACCCAGGGTCTCCAAACACACCCTCTAACTCCCAAAAGTAAACGGCGGCTTAGGTATGCCTAACTTCACAATATACTACAAGGAAGCGCACCTAGCTAATTTGCCCAAAAACCATGCCATGCGCGAAGTACCCCTGTGGGTAGCAATTGAATCTGTAGAATGTGACCCCATATCGGTCTCTAACCTATTATGGCAGTAGGATCGCCTGACAGTGCGAAACCCAATCTTTAAACAAATTAAAACTAAAACACAATCTCCAATCCCCCCATAACCCCCTCCTCTCATTCCTCAGAAACCCAGCTTTCTTCCCTGCCTGGGAATCCCTCAGAGCTTTTCACATTTGGGCCACTCTAGGGCTGCTCAGGCTGCACAATCCAGTCACGTCCTCCACCTTTCTTACCTTCCCAGCACCCAGAGAGCACTCCAACTTACCTCAATCTGAGATATTCCAATACCTGCAAATAAAAAACTTTTACGCACCACTGGTACACGACAATGCACCCCTCAACCACTTTTCCCCCTACGAGAACGTATGCAAACAGGACCCGCATGCGAAAGGCACCATTACGGCCTTATACTCCCACATCCTAACTAGCACGGGGACGGGTAGACCGCAATATGGCCAGAAATGGGAGGGTGACTTGGGGCGCACTCTAAACCCTGACCAATGGGCCACAATATGGTCCACTACCAAATCGTCCTCACCCAATGTACATGTGATGGAAATTAATTATAAAGTACTAACAAGATGGTACCTAGTGCCTTCCAGAATTGCAAAATTTGTTCCATCATACGCTCCTCAATGTTTTAGAGGATGTACAGAAATAGGCACCTTTTATCACACCTGGTGGACTTGCCCGACAGCGCAAACCTTCTGGAAAGTCATATTTGACATAGTATCCCAGTTAACAAAAACACCATTAAATCCTGACCCAACCCTGGCTCTCCTACTCCTAAAACCGGACACCTTATCCCATAAACAATTTGGTCTTCTTGTTCCACTACTCACGGCTGCCAAACAAACAATAGCCAAAGCATGGAAATCTCCCACCCTCGCTGTTGCGGAAACCAAGCATAGGGTAACTACATATATGATTCACGCAAAGGCAGAGGCAATCATGAAAGATCAGCTCCTGAAATTTTGAGTATACATGGAAACCCTGGATCAATCTATTTCTTCCCCCCACATTCCAACAAGAAGTCCTATTACCATGGTGAACTACATTCAACATCGAGAGTACAGAGTGAAGCAGACCAAAAGACCACCCCCACGGACCCCCTCTCTCCTTTCTTCCTTCTTCTTTCCCTCTTTCCCTCGCCTCTGAGCATCTACTTATTATGCTATAGGTTGTGCTTACAAAGAATGTTTGGTTGTACTGGACCCAACTTGCATCTTAACAGATCTCACCTTTTGCAGGACTACACCTGCACTCCAATAAAAATTTCAAACCAAAATTGTCATACAAATATATATTTGAAATCAAATCCTTGTTATTTTGTGGAAATAATATGGTGTGGGTGGATTTCTGCCTGTCACAGGCTGTGTCATGCCCCATCCAGCCTGTTTCTGTGAATAAGAGGGAGGTGAAGCTTCAATCAACCTACATGTAATACCCCAACGCATTGTGTTTAGCTGATTATAGGGCATGGAGGAGGAGGAGGGAATGGGCTGTCATTTACCACTGTGTACACGCCCACATGTGGTACTCTGTATAGTCACTTGTGCTGCTCAGATGTGATAGGGAGGAAATGCTCAGCACAGAAACTCACATAAAACTGGGCATGTGCAGAGTTGCCACTACAGCTGCAAAATCCCTAGCTGAGTTGGGGACATGAAGAGAAGGTGGCGACAGAGCAGCAGGATCAACCAGGTTTTTTTTCAGAATACAGAAAATAAATCGAATAGTAACTGAGTGAGTTTAAACAGCATGTAATACAGCATTTATTGAGAGTTTTTCATGATGTGGGTTTAGTGGCACTTTAAGGGCAGCAGAGATTATGTAAACCCTAACAATACATGTCTCTTATTTGGTCGATTTTGGTCTGTTAAAGGCCAGCTTTGAAAAAAATTACCTTTGCAATACTCCCCTCTCCAATGAAAGGGTTAAATGCTCATACTGGAACATCAGAGTGCAGAGACGAGTGCTGGCTTCTGGATAAGGGACAAATGCTTTAAGAATTACTGTTTATTACAGCCCCCCAGACACAATGAATATTTAACCCTTGCTGTGTGAGGGGACACTGCAAGGGTATTTTTTAAAGTAACAGGAGATAGGCTTATATATCAGTGAAAGTGTTTGTTACAGCTATCTATCCATGTTCTGTGCACACTTCCTGTGTTAGCTTAGTAAGTCTAACTAGCCCTCCCAGCTCTTCTCTTAGATGACAAATCACCTTCCTTTATATTGTAGAGTTAAGGAGAGGGGAGGTTTTCTGTGGTTCAACATAAGACAGCTGGTCAAGTCTGACACCATTCCTTGCAAATTCAGCCCAACAAAGGTAGTGTGTTCCCCAGCACAACAAAACATTGGAAGCCAAGTGCTTATGAGCCAAGATTAACATTTATTTTTCTGTACTTGTAGAGTCTAAAACGTGGAAATTTGAATGTATTGCTGATTTAATGCATTTCAAAGTAGTTCTAAATCTTTCTGCATTAAGGTAAAAAAAACTCTCCACTACCTAATCTACTCACCCCCATCCCTAAACACTTATCTGACTCACCAAGTGCTGTCCCCGCTGCATCAGGTGAACTCAACCCTTACAACATCATGACATGTCCATACAGTATTTGGTATGATGTTTCAGGGTGATCTGCCTCTTTGTTCACCTTGGCGGGGGGGGGGGGGGGTGGTGTGTCATTTGGCACCGGGCAGCTGACAGAAGTGGTCAGGTCTTTTAAAATCCATACCATGCCCTTAAAGGTCAGATTTGGTAGGGACCCCACATCATTTTTTTAATTTTACGGACAGGCTCATAGTTTACATTCCCAGCTGACAGCAGTGATGAGTCATTGATTGTTAGGATGCCAGCGGGTGTCGGCTCCTTAACAACCAATGATTCATCCCGGCAGTCAGAGTAGGGATGAAGTCACTGGTTGTTTGGTTGTTAGGACACCGGCGTGTGCCAGTACTTTAACAACCAATGACTCGTCCCTGCTGAGTGGATGAGTCACTGGATGTGAGGACACCAGTGGGTGTTGACTCTTTAACAACCAGCAGCTGTCAATGACCAGTCTCCTTTGCCTAATATAGTACCATGTAGAATTTAGCAAGGAAGTTAAACAGCTCAGTACTCATCAAAATTAGATATTTATCTGGATTTAACTACATAATTACATTCAAATTACCATCTCATCTGTGTTGAACTGTACATATCCTTGCGCTCCTCCACCTTCCATTTGAGTATGTCCCACATGATACTCAATAGGGTTTAGGTCTGGAGACATGCTTGGCCAGTCCATTACCTTTACCCTCCGCTTCTTTAGCAAGGCAGTGGTCGTCTTGGAGGTGTGTTTGGGGTCGTTATCATGTTGGAATACTGCCCTGCGGCCCAGTCTCCAAAGGGAGGGAATCATGCTCTACTTCACTATGTCACAGTACATGTTGGCATTCATGGTTCCCTCAATGAACTGTAGCTCCCCAGTGCTGGCAGCACTCATGTAGCCCCAGACCATGACACTCGGACCACCATGCTTGACTGTAGGCAAGACACACTTGTCTTTGTACTCCTCACCTGGTTCCCACCACACATGCTTGGCACCATCTGAACCAAATAAGTTTATGTTGGTCTCATCAGACCACAGGACATGGTTTCAGTAATCCATAGCGTTAGTCTGCTTGTCTTCAGCAAACTGTTTGCAGGCTTTCTTGTGCATCATCTTTAGAAGCGGCTTCCTTCTGGGATGACAGCCATGCAGACCAATTTGATGCAGTGTGCGGCGTATGGTCTGAGCACTAACAGGCTAACCCCCCACCCCTTCAACCTCTGCAGCAATGCTGGCAGCACTCATACGTCTATTCCCCAAAGACAACCTCAGGATATGATGCTGAGCACGTGCACTCAACTACTTTGTTCGACCATGGCGAGGCCTGTTCTGAGTAGAACCTGTCCTGTTAAACTGCTGTATGGTCTTGGCCACCGTGCTGCAGCTCAGTTTCAGGGTCTTCGCAATCTTTTTGTAGCCTAGGCCATCTTTATGTAGAGCAACATCTCCTTTTTTCAGATCCTCAGAGAGTTATTTGCCATCAGGTGCCATGTTGAACTTCCAGTGAGCAGTATGAGAGAGTGAGAGCGATAACACCAAATTTAACACACATGCTCCCCATTCACACCTGAGACCTTGTAACACTAAGGAGTCACATGACACCAGGGGGAATGGAAATGGCTATTGAACATTTTCAGTAGGGGTGTACTCACTTTTGTTGCCAGCGGCTTAGACATTAATGGCTGTGTGTTAAGTTATTTTGAGGGGACAGCAAATTTACCCTGTTATACAAGCTGTACACTACTTTACATTGTAGCAAAGTGTCATTTCTTCAGTGTTGTCACATAAAAAGATATAATAAAATATTTGCAAAATGTGAGGGGTGTACTCACTTTTTGTGTGATACTGTAGATGAGTGATTTGTTTTTTTTTTTTTGTTTTTTTTTAATTTTGAAGATTTTATTTGGTTTTCAAAAGTGATGCTGCAGCTTAGAACTGGATGACTTGTCCCTTTCTCTTCTTGTCTCCTCCGAGCTCAAAGTGCTTGCATCTCTTCATAGCCAACATCCGCTTTGATCGGCAGTTGGAGTCGATGCACTCCAGCCTCAGCACAATCTTCTTGGTGGTCTTGGCCTTTTTACGGAAGATCGGCTTGGTCTGTCCACCATAACCGCTCTGATTGCGGTCATAACGCCTCTTTCCCTGGGTGTAAAGGGAGTCTTTCCCCTTCTTGTACTGGGTGACCTTGTGGGGCTGATGCTTCCCACAATTCCCACAGTAAGTTCTGCAGGTTTTAGGGACGTTCACCATCTTGGCCAGCCGCGTAAGAGAAGGGAGTGATTTGTTTTTAATAACAAACAAAGAAGGGGAGTTGGGGACTTGGAATGAAGCATAGGGAGGGAACCAGATGCTGGAAAAAGTATATTGTTTATTGATACAATGTATAGTCCACATGTAAAAAGTCATATCAGATATACTGAATGTAAATTGTAAACATCATAATAGCACATATTACATAGGAGAAAAACATGTAAGCTGATGTTATTCCACATTACAGAAATGGCTCTCCAAAATACATCACATAAAATTCTTTAATTCTTAAAAAACATGTGTGCATGCAACTGTGAAAGCTCTACATATTTCGGGGATAAAACCACCTCGTCAGGAGCGGATGCATGCAGGATACAATATCTATAAAATGAAAGGGTTTTAAATGTGTGTAAGACTCATAGCAAATGGTAACTCACCCCCTATAAGGGGAATGTGTATAGGCACATCCAGAGGAATGGGGAGAAACACATGGAAAGGGGGTAAAACCTCCCTACTTACATGTAAAACTCAATATCTCCAAGCGTGGGCTGCTAGGACGTGTGGAAGCCGCATCCAAACTGCTCCAGCCGGGAGCTGATGGGGCAGAAGACCCAGGGCCAAAACAAGCCCCCAAATCCCCAGAGGGACAGGCCGCCAACACTGGCTGGGTGAAGAGTGTATATGCCCAGGGCTCCAAGAGATCTGTGAAACAATATGGAGATATGGGGTCTGAAAATGTCTGTGTATAGAGTGTCACAAAGACCTAGCCCATGTGTTGAAACAAAGAGTGAATGGGAAATAGGCAATCACCAGGGACAAGTGTGCAGCACAGAGTCATAGCATAAAAAAGGTATGTATGATCATGAGAAAAGAGCTTCAGCATTAAATGATACGAGCCAAAGAGGCTACCATAAGAAAAATGTGTATGTGAAACAACAAAGTGAGTGTCATCATAGAGAGAGACACTAGACCATGATTACCTGAATAATCCTCAGTGCAGAGATAGCCTGAAAGGGTGTGGTGCACAGATCCCAAACAACAGCTGACAGCCAGTGGAGCAAGCCAGATCCAAATGGGGATGAGGGCCAGCCTAATATAGGTCCCCAAGGTCTGCCCCCAATGTCATGCTGGTGGGCTCAAGAGAAAGGAGGATCCCTGTCATGAAGACCGGAGCCCCCCAAAAAATAGAGCCAGCTGTCCGATGGAGAAATCGCCGGACATGTGGCTCCAGGGGGACTCCGCATATCCGGCGTGGTGCATGACGCCGATGCGCAGCAGGCCAAGCCCGCCCCAACCCCCACATGTCAATGGCAACTAGGGGGAAGGGGGGGCGCCCGGAGCGCATCGCAGCTTCCGGCCTGGAACAGGGGGGAGATGGCCCAAACATAACGTCTGCCCTGGATGGAGAGAGAAGGGTGGATGAACAAATTGGGTCTCCTAAAAAATAGGATAATGCTGAAGTGATCTATATCACATGTGGTAAAAACAACCAAACAATTATCATAATCACGAGGTAAAAACCCGGAAATATCAGTAATCTGATCAGCAAAAGGCCCTCCCATACGCTTCCATCCCCAGCAAGTAGAGGGGGGACAAAAGTGGGACTTTAAATGAGACACCCAGGGTAAGGGGATAGACGGGTGCCTCCATCCCTGATGCATATATGCAAAACAAATGGGGGATTAGGGACTTTGAATGAAGCATAGGGAGGGAGCCAGATGCTGATCAAGGGTATATCCTATATTGATACAATGTATAAACCACATATAGATAGTCACAAAAATATTTTTATATACAATATCATAGTCACGGGGTAGAAACCCCAATATATCAGTGATCAGATCAGCAAAGGGCCCTCTCATATGCCTCCATCCCTAGAAGGAGAGGGGACAGGAACTGGGACTTTAAATGAGACACCCAGGGTGAGGGGGATGAGTGGGTGCCTCCATCCCTATTACATATGAACAAACAAAGAGGGGGAGTTGGGGACTTGGAATGAAGCATAGGGAGGGAACCAGATGCTGGTAAAGTTGTTTTTTATAACGATGAAGGATAAGAAATGTACTTGTTATTTACATTTCACTACTACTTGAACCATTGTGAGTTTCTTGGAAAAATGCAGATGTAAGACAAGCACAAAATAATGTTATGTTTTACAGTTTACCAATCCTTAGATGTTGTAACAGAATTAGTTTTCTTTTTTGGGCATTTTCTCCTTTATTTCACCTGGTGATCCAGCCAGCAACACACTTTCTGTCTAAGGCTGGGTTCACACTATCCGACATTTAAATGGTCCGACTTTGATCCTACTTTGCTGTGCGATTTACCATCCTACATAGGGTCGAACAGGGATCCGACTTTGATCCCGACAATACCAGGCACCTTGTGCTCTGGGGATCTTGAAGGGAAACCCCACGTCAAATTAAAAAAAAGGCATGGGGTCCCCCTCCAGGAGCATACCAGGCCCTTTGGTCTGGTATGGATTTTAAGGGAAACCCTGCGGCAAATTAAAAAAAAATGCAGTGGGTTTCCCCCCAAAATCCATACCAAACCCTTATCCAAGCATGCAGCCCGGCAGGCCAGGAAAGGGGGTGGGGATGTGCGAGCGCCCCCGCTCCTGGACCATACCAGGCCGTAAGCCCTCAACATGGGGAGTATGGGTGCTTCGGGGCAGGGGGGGCCCGGCGCCCCCCACCCCAAAGCACATTGTCCCCATGTTGATGAGGACAAGGGCCTCTTCCCGACAACCCTTCCCGGTGGTTGTCGGGGTCTGCGGGTGGGGACTTATCAGAATCTTGAAACCCCCTTTAACAAGGAGGCCCCCAAATTCCAGCCCCCCACCCTATGTGAATGAGTATGGGGTACATCGTACCCATACCTATTCACCTGAAAAAAAAGTGTAAAAAAAACACACAGGTTTTTAAAATCTTTTATTAAATCAGCTCCAGCGTCTTCTCCCCTCTGTTCTCCCTCTCCGGCTCTTCTTTCTTCTGCTCTTTTGCTCGGTCTTCTATCTTCTAAGGGGTCTTCTTTCTTTTCCCTCTCTGCGGCATCTTCTGCTCTTTTGCTGATCTTCTCCGCTATCCTCTTCCCTCTGTTCTTCCTCTCTTCTACTTGCCATGTTGACTGGTATGGATTTTGGGGGGAACCCCTGGCCATTTTTTAAAAAAAATTGGCACGGGGTTCCCCTTAAAATCCATACCAGACCAAAGAGCCCGGTATGCTCCTGGAGGGGGACCCCATGCTGTTTTTTTTTTTTTTTTTTTAATTTGGTGTGAAGTTTCCTTTCAAGATCTCCAGAGCATAAATCAGAAGCCAAAGTTGGATCAGTGAAGACAATGATCTGACTTTGATCTTACTTCAATGCCTTTCAATGGGCTAAAGTAGGATCAAAGTTGGACAAAAGTAGTACAGGGACCTTTTTCAAAGTTGGTCCGACTTTGAAAAACACAATTCGGACCAGTTAAGACGGCTCCCATTGTTTCTGTGACGTAATGCGACTTGTGCTCCTAATGTCGGTCCGAGAATTGGATTAGTGTGAACCCAGGCTTAGGATGTCTGCTTTCTGGATGAAGTAGTAAAGCAGACACCCGGCAGCATTGTTAGTCTGGGGGGAGGGTAGTGCTAGACTAGCAGATTTAGATGGACTTGACGAATAAACTGAAGCTGACCTTCAGCTAACACTTTCTAAGCAGTTACAACAAACATTTTTTTTCCTTTTTTGGGATAAAGGTTTTACATAAATGAATAAAAGCTGACCATTATAAGCTCTAACTGCTACTTTATCTGGACAGCTTGGTCTGTTAACCACCTCCCACCCGGCCACTGCACATATACGGCCGGGTGGGAGCTTCCCCGTTCTGACAGGACGTGTATTTACGTCCTGCAGAACGGGAGCTCGCAGCACGGGCACGCGCCGTGCTGCTGCTGGATCCTGTGATCATTATGATCACAGGATCCAGCTGAGCAGAGATCGGGATATGGGCGCAGTGACTGGCCCTCCCGATCATGTGACGGCTGTGTCCAATCACAGCCGTCACATTGTAAACAGAGACGAACGTCTCTGTGACAGTTCTCCCCCGCCGAGCTCAGTGAGAGCTCAGTGCGGGGGGGGGGGGGGAAGGGGGGAGCTGCAGCTCTGTGACAGCTTTCTGCATGGTGAGGAGAAAGCTGTCACAGATCGCCCCCCACACAGTGCACCAAGCACACTGATACAGCTGTCCACATACATGTCAGTGTCCCCATAAAACAGCCCCCAAAACATCTGTATGTCCCCAATCACATCTGTCACCATACACAACATCTGTCACAGTCCCCAAAACATATGTATGTCCCCAAAACATCTGTCACAGTCCCCAAACATCTGTCACAGTCCTCAAACATCTGTCACCATACACAAAACATCCGTATGTCCCCGTCACATCTGTCACAGTCCCCGTCACATCTGTCTGTCCGCCAACACCAAATAAACTCCAATTTGGGTTATTTTTACCAAAGAAATGTAGCAGTATCATTTTTGGTCAGAATTTATCAAGAGAAATTATTTATTTGCAAAATTTTATAACAGAAACGCAGAAAAATGCATTGTTTTTGAAAATGTTTTGTCTTTTTTTAATTTATAGCGCACAAAATAAAAAACCCAGGGGTGATTAAATACCACCAAAAGAAAGCTCTATTTGTGTGAAAAAAATGATAAAAATTTCATATGGGTACAGTGTCACATGACCACGCAATTGTCATTCAAACTGCAACAGCGCTGAAAGCTAAAAATTGGTCTGGGAAGGAAGGGGGTTTAAGTGCCCAGTATTGAAGTGGTTAAAAGAATTAGAAAAATAATAGACTTACTGGCTGGATCACCAGGTGAACATAAAGAAAAACGCCTAAAAAGAAACAAATGCAGCCACCACATCTAAGAAATGGTAATGCAATTAATATAATTTTGTGTTTGGGTTTATTACCACTTTAAAGTTAATTTTTACACATGGAAGTACTAACATGTTAGATAATTAGTGCATGACAGGCTAATTAGTCATACTGTCTAGCAGCTCAGAACATCACTAAATGACACAAAACTCTTTGACAACCTTAAGGGAACAAGTTGTCTTCTGCAAGAAACTAAATAGTATACATTACTTCATAGAAAAATCAAAATCAAAATTACTTAAAAAAGATGTATATTTGCCCCCCCTTATTCAGTTAATTTGTTTGAGCCCAATTCTTCAGTGTGAAAGTAAGAAATTAGCATTTATCTGAAGCCTGACTGTTGACACCTGTGAATTACTTGACCTACAAATTCCTTTATATTATAAAAATTGTTTGGGAAACATGTCTTAACATTTAATTAGTGAAAGTTGTACTAGACTTACACTTAGCAATCTAATCTAAGCTAGTAAATCTATTACTGTATGTCAATTTTACCTTTTAATTTAATTGTTTAATCCTGCCATGGGGGTCCTTGTTAAGGAACTTTCTGCAATGCGTTGGCACCACCTTGTAACTGTAAGTGGCTGTGCCAAAGCTCTTAATGCAATATTACCTTACCATGATCATACTGCTAGGAGCTCACTAGAAACTTTGCACATATATAAATCACAGCAAGAGTAATTCAAAACATTGCAATCCAAATGAATTGAAAAAAAAATGGAGTAGAGTCAAAGTTACATGACCTACATTTACTACAATCACAGATCTCTGTTTGCTGCATTACACTGATAGCACTCTGTTACATAGTGTAGGGGTTATAATATGGCCTGTGAATAGCTTGTGAAATGAATGGCCTGGGTCTACTGCGCCTGTGCATGTGGGGTAACACCTCACTGAAAGCACGTTCACCAATGCCCTGGACCAGGCGGAGGCAATCCCTGACTCAGAGATGAGCCACTTGTGTGCAGCAGCAGTATACAGAGTTCCTCTGTAAGATGTTTTGTCCTATGTTGCTGTACACTGTACTTGACTGTTTTGCAGTATGAGGGACTTGCAAAGCCTGCGCCCACTCCACCAGCCCAGCACCCTCTGTTACTGTACCTCACTCCCAGTAACAGAATGAGGTCCCACAAGCACTTACATAGAAGGGCCCCATGCATGCTCATTAACTCCTTCCTTCCTGTACCTCATGATCAGGCCCTGAATCTCTGACCAAGAGAGACTGACTGCTAGGAAAGAAGCCAACGCACTGACCCCCATGCTGCTGGAGGACCTGTCACCTTACCAGGTACTGCACCAAATGACTGGTTACTTTTAGCATATTTTTCCCTTTGGTCATCCATGGAAATTACCTCCTCTTTGCCTGGTGAGTTAACCTTTTGTAGCAATGTTACACATACCCTATAGTGCTTTTACAGTCCCAGGTTCTTTGAGATACACCAGGGCCCCTTCAAATAACTTCAGACCAGGCTCAAAGCAGTTGAAACAACTTTACTATAAACTTAGCATAACAGTTACAACAGAGCAGAACGTCCTTTCCCTGACTAACTCTAAATGCTGCTGCCCCATCATACATGCACAGGAGTCCTGAAGGGTAAAGTTCATAATTGGAAATTCCAGAGTGGTGGTCTCCATCATTACAGTGTCCTAACGAGTCAGCGTCCCTGGAGCGGACAACAGGTCCCAGCAACCCTCATCTTCTTCAATAGTTCTCACTCTCTGGGGACCTCTCTTTTTTTATAATATACAGGATAGGAGGCCAGACCCCAAAAAGCCTGCGAACTTGCCCACAGGAGACGATAAACATTTAACCTTTCTCCCTGACTTGGGCAGCTGAGCTGCCTAGCTAACTCACAGTAGGCAGCCAACAACTAGTTATTTCCTGCCCTCTAGGAGAGGGTCTTCTCTGCAATGGTGAGGGAGGGGATGTCTGATACTGTCAAAGCCAGATAACTTGCCGCCGTGCTGCCTCCTGATGGACTGGGGTGGTCCCGAAAACTGAAGAAACAAAAGGCACACAAGGGCGCATTATCCTTGACAAATGTATTTAATAAAAAGTCATAAAAACATACTCACAAACAAAAATCGTACACAAGCATT
Organism: Glandirana rugosa; assembly: GCA_018402905.1. NCBI lineage: Eukaryota > Metazoa > Chordata > Amphibia > Anura > Ranidae > Glandirana > Glandirana rugosa. Next base: position 84,431 of record BLSH010282079.1, on the reverse strand, counting down.
TCCAGTATTGGAGTGGGTCAAGTCCAATCCTCTGTCTCCTACTGGTGTTCTAGATGGGCTGGTTTTCGAGGCCGTGGCCTCTTCCTCAGAGCCTCTGTACGATTTTTGTTCGTGAGTATGTTTTTATGACTTTTTATTAAATACATTTGTCAAGGATAATGCGCTAGGCCAGTGCGCACTTCTGTGCCCTTTGTTTCTTCAACTCACAGTAGGCAACCTGCTTACATATAGGCCATGGTGTGGAGGAATATTTCGGAAGATAGCAGAATGCTGACAGTGCATCCCCATGTTACTTATCTCCTTTTTACTGGTGTCATGTTTTATGCACTTTACATTCCACAACTGCTTCGCTCTAGCTCAGCAATAGATTGGGGTCACCTATGGTGTTGTTTCTCTTGCTATCCTTACCCTAACTGCAACAATCAGCCTGCCCTCAGCTTCAGTTTAAGATGTGCTTCAAAATGGAAGCATGCTTGTTGTTTCTGCCTTTTTTTTTTTTTGCCCAGCTCGGCTATTCTTTTCTTCCAATGACATACACAATGCTGACATCTGGTTCTAAAAAATTAAAACTGGCAGCTTGGGTGCGTTATGTGTCAGTCCAGTGCTAGAACAATTATCTTCTTTTCCATGTTCTTTTTGCATCAATCACATAGTGTGTATAAAGTTGCTCTCCTGCCTGGCAGGATTAAGTTAGAATTTCACCCAAAGTATTTTTCTGTAACAATCCTCAAGTTGCAAAACAGCAGCTGAACTGATTAGCAAAATAAACAGCTGGCATCTGTAATAGTCTATGTCCCACATCCAGCCCATAAGCCCTGAAGGGCTTGGCATGAGTAAGAAAAAGACTGTACAGTTACATTCTTTAAAGGAGAATTCTACCAAGCATTATTTGAATATAAAATAAATATGCAATACTTCATTATACACTACTGTGTAAAAGATTTAGGCAGGTTTAAAAAATCATGTCAATTAAGAGCGCATTCAGAAATAGAAGTGTAAATTGTAATGATATCATGTGCTGGACACATGAAAAGCTGTCAACCATTTTGTTCAGACGACAACCATGACAGTTTTAACATAACAAACACCCAGTGCAGAATACCTCACATCCCCTCCTCCCTTTTTAGTGTAGAATTCCGAAAAGCCACTTTAAAGAGACTGTTATCTTAGCTAAGAGGCACCAAGGTGTCTGGTTTTGCTAGCAGCCATATCGTAAACCAATAACCAGATCCATTAAGAAGATATGGCAGGCCATCACAGGATGCTCAGAATTATTGAGGGTCGTAAAGGGGTACAGTGCACAGTGACCTTCCAGCGACCCCAACCTCATGCCTAAAACGTAAAGCAACATACAACAAATTCATAAATTCAGATAGGAACGTGAAATCTTAATAACAAATATACAGTATCTCACAAAAGTGAGTACACCCCTCACATTTTTGTAAATATTTTATTATATCTTTTCATGTGACAACATTGATGAAATGACACTTTGCTACAATGTAAATTAGTGAGTGCACAGCTTGTATAACAGGGTAAATTTGCTGTCCCCTCAAAATAACTAAACGCACAGTCATTAATGTCTAAACCGCTGGCAACAAAAGTGAGTACATTCCAAAGTGAAAATGTCCAAATTGGGCCCAGTTAGCCATTTTCCCTCCCCAGTGCTATGTGACTTAATAGGGTTACACGGTCTCAGGTGTGGGTAGGGAGTAGGTGTGTTAAATTTGGTGTTATCGCTCTCACTCTCTCATACTGGTCACTGTAAGTTCAGCATGGCATCTCATGACAGAGAACTCTGAGGATCTGAAAAAAAGAATTGTTGCTCTACATAAAGATGGCCTAGGCTATAAGAAGATTGCCAAGATCCTGAAACTTAGCTGCAGCACAGTGGCCAAGATCATATAGTGGTTTTACAGGATAGGTTCCACTCAGAACAGGCCTCGCCATGGTTGACCAAAGAAGTTGAATGCACATGCTCAGCGGCATATCCAGAGATTGTCTTTGGGAAATAGACGTATGAGTGCTGCCAGCATTGCTGCAGAGGTTAAAGGGGTGAGGGGTCAACCTGTCAGTGATCAGACCATGCGCTGCACACTGCATCAAATTGGTCTGCATGGCTGTCGTCCCAGAAGGAAGCCTCTTCTAAAGATGATGCACAAGAAAGCCCACAAACAGTTTGCTGAAGACACGCAGACTAAGGACATGGATTAATGGAACCATGTCCTGTGGTCTGATGAGACCAAGGTAAACTTATTTGGTTCAGATGGTTTCAAGCGTGTGTGGTGACAACCAGGTGAGGAGTACAAAGACAAGTATGTCCTGCCTACAGTCAGGCACGGTGGTGGGAGTGTCATGGTCTGGGGCTGCATGAGTGCAGCCGGCATTGGGGAGCTACAGTTCATTGAGGGAACCATGAATTCCAACATGTACTGTGACATACTAAAGCAGAGCATGATCCCCTCCCTTTGGAGACTGGGCCGCAGGGCAGTATTCAAACATAACGACAACAAACACACCTCCAAGGTGACCACTGCCTTGTTTAAGAAGCTGATGGTAAAGGTGATGGACTGTTTAAGCATGTCTTCAGACCTAAACCCTACTGAGCATCTGTGGGGAATCCTCAAACGGAAGGTGGAGGAGCGCAAGGTCTCTAACATCCACCAGCTCCATGATGTCGTCATGGAGGAGTGGAAGAGGACTCCAGTGGCAATCTGTGAAGCTCTGGTGAACTCCATGCCCAAGAGGGTTAAGGCAGTGCTGGAAAATAAAGGTGGCCACACAAGATATTGACACTTTGGGCCCAATTTGGACATTTTCACTTAAGGGTGTACCCACTTTTGTTGCCTGTGGTTTAGACATTAATGGCTGTGTGTTGAGTTATTTTGACGGGACAGCAAATTTACTCTGTTATACAAGCTGTACACTCACTACTTTACATTGTAGCAAAGTGTAATTTCTTCAGTGTTGTCACATGAAAAGATATAATAAAATATTTACAAAAAGGTGAGGGGTGTACTCACTTTTGTGAAATACTGTATATTTGAATGCAGAATGTTACACTGAACAAATTAAGTCTAAACACCGCTAGCCCCGATCACATGGGGAACATCCGGTAACATTTCTTCCTCCTAGATTAATTACATAATGGAAACCTATCATGTTTAGACATAATGGAATGCAAATTTCATATTGGACTGTAATTGATCAGTTTCAGGAATGCACCTTGTACATATGGGCAAATATGAATATCGGTACAGAAATTGTATATCAGGGAGGGTCGTAATTCCATGTGAGTTGTCAGGGGCCTATGGCCTCACCGCTTTGCTTCCAGAGAAAAAGGGAATAGACAGGACAGTCCTCAGTTCTCCTTTTACCATCAACGATGAACATCTGAGAACCCATTTGACTCATTGATCATGGACATTAACTGCAAGTATCTTTCTCCCTTCAATTCTGCCTTATCTCTTTGCTGCTGTATATTATGTCTTTACTGCTTTGAATCGCCTTTTTCTGTAAATGTTTTATTTGCACCAATTTTGATATTTTCATTATTAAACCTTATTCTGAAAAGTGTTAATCTTGTCAGTAAAGCTCTTATTGCAAGCTATAATGAACCTGTTCCTTGAAGAGTGCTACTGTTTAGGATAAATCATCTGCACATTCCTGTCTGTGGTGACAGCGTGTGTTACAGGCGATTTCTGGGTGAACGACAGGGTGTATCTTCCCCTCACCCCTGCAGCCCACCTTGTCTCACAGGAAGTGCAGACAGGCAGGGCAAATGAGACTTAGGGAATATTGCAGTTAGGGGTCATTCAAGGAGCTCAGACACCCCCAGTCGTCTTGGTTCCTAAAAGGAGTCAGATGACTAGGCTTTCGGGAGTCCTTAAAATGCTGAATGCCTGCCTTGCAGGTTGTGGTCTTCCCCATGCCCAGAAACCATGAGGTGTCAGAGCAGCTGGCAGATGCCCACTGTCTCACCATCACTGACCCCTCTAACATAGAAGGCTCAGGATGAGTCAGCCTTCATCACCCCATGTGGCTTGCCTGCTTTTGCTGCAATGCTACCTGGGGTTGAGAACGCACCAGTCACCTCTCCAGAGGTCAAGAAGGACCTATGGGATGGAGTGGAGACTTGGGCAGTGACCTGCTTGAGAGGCCTGGAAGGGATTGGCCCTGTCTGGGCAGCAGTCCTGAGCAACCTGGCAGGGCCCAATTTGACAGTTCCCCCTAGTAGACGTCGAATGGGCATGTCAGCGGTTCGGTACTGTTAACAGCAGGGAGGAGTAGGCACTCAGAGGTCAGGAACTGGGAGGTTTGAGGGTAGCATGGCCTGGCCTACTCAAGCCAACATACTCATTGTGTCATTCCTGGGTACAGCTGGCTACAATAGGATGCGGGAGTGCCGCTATAGGGGCCCAGCTGAACCTGTGACTGACCGACCAACCCGAGCACCAACGGACATGGCATCCTTAATGCCATTGTGTAAGGAGGACCGTGCCATCCTGACAAAGGTACTGGCCGGTGCACCTTGGACATGGGCCCTGGAAGTCAATGGTCCAGTTCTGGCACACACCGGTGCCATTACCTTTGGGTCAGGTGCAGCCCTGGGCTAGAGGGACGAGACAGAAGAGGAATATCTCATTCTTTACCTAGGCAGGAAAGCACCTCCTCAGTTAACATATGCCACTTCTGAACAGAAGCCTCTTGCGGTCAGGTGGGCACCCGGAAGCTGCCACGTGATCCAGGTGGTTACAGCCACTGGGTACTCGCCCATCACAACCTACCTTGTTCGCCCAACAGTGTTGCTAGGGAGAACAACCCACTCCTTAAAGGGAGCCTGGTTCTCCAGCAATGCAAATGGGTCAGTCCGTACAAAGTTAAACGCCTTAGCCAGACACACTTGCGGTGCAACATGCCAAGTCAGCTGCAGGGGGTTGTGTCAGGAGGGAAATTGCAGTTCCCTCCCATGCAACCACCTGAGGGGGGAGGTGTAATGATATCACATGCTGGACACACGAAAAGCTGTCAACCATTTTGTTCAGACGATAGCCATGACAGTTTTAACCTAACACCCAGTGCAAAATACCTCACATATCCCCACCTACCTTTTCAGTGTGGAATTCAAAAAAGCCACTTTAAACAGACCATTATCTTAGCTAAGAGGCACCAAGGTGTCTGGTTTTGCTAGTAGTCATATTGTAAACCAATAGCTAGATCCATTAAAGGGCACGTAGGCCCTTTACAAAATAATCTAGAGTGTGTGACTGGGGACAAAGATATGGCAAACTTATTAAATACATTTTTCAGCTCTGTGTATACAAAGGAGAATGGGGGAGCTCATGTCCACAATTGGGGTGGTAGTGACACTGCCACAAATGATCCACAATGGCTCAAAAGTGAAATGGTCCAGAAGTATTTAGACAGAATAAAGGTAGATAAAGCACCTGGATCAGATGGCATTCATCCACAGATCATAAAGTAATAGAGCTCTGTCATTTCAAAGCCATTGTATCTAATTTTTAGGGACTCCTTAATGACTGGAATAGTACCACTGGATTGGCGTAGGGTCAATGTGGTGACAATGTTTAAAAAGGGACACCACAATATTTAAAATTTTGACTCATTGGTCCAGACTACCTGCTGCCATTTTTCAATCACAGTTCCTATGTTTTCATGCATAGTTGAGTTACTTAGCCTTGTTTCCGTATCAGCCATGTGGCTTTTTGGCTGCAATTCTTCCATAAAGACAACTTCTGTCTGCAGACAGTAAATGGGTGTACCTGGGTCTCACTGATTTCCACCAGTTCTGTGCTGATGGCACTGCTTGACCAATGTCAAAGGGAAGTAAGCACGGTGTGTCTTTCACCTGTTGCATTAAGTTTCCTTGGTCAGGCCACTTTTTTACATTTGGTGGTCACAAGCTAAAAACATTTTTTTATGCTAGAGAATTACTTAGAACCCCCAAACATTATATATTTTTTTTCAAACACCCTAGAGAATAAAATGTTGATTGTTTCAATACTTTTTGTCACACGGTATTTGCGCAGCGGTCTTTCAAGCGTGATTTTTTTGGAACAATTTTACTTTTTTGAGTTAAACAATAAGACAACAGTAAAGTTAGCCCAATTTGTTTGCATATTGTGAAAGAGGATGTTATGCCGAGTAAATAGATACCATACATGACACGGTTGAAAATTGCGCACACTCGCGGAATGGCAACAAAGTCCGGCATTTAAAAAGTTCCATAGGCGGTTTAACGGTTACCAGGTTAGAGTTACAGAGGAGGTATTTTGCTAGAATTATTGCTCACACTCTGGCGATCGTGGCGATACCTCACATGTGTGGTTTGAACACCGTTTTCATATGTGGGCGCGACTTACGTATGCGTTTTCTTTGCTGCGCGAGCTCGCGGGGACGGTGGCGATTTAAATCTTTTTTTTTTTTTAATTTTATTTATTTATTTTTAGCACTGTTCCTTTAAAAAAAAAAAAATCTGATCACTTTTATTGCTATCACAAGGAATGTAAAGATCCCTTGTGATAGTAATATATGGTGACAGGTACTCTTTTTGGAGGGCCGGGGGGTCTAAAAGACCCACCATCCCTCCTTTGCACTTCACAGTATTCAGATTGCCAAAAACGGCGATTCTGAATACTGTCACTTTTTTAAAATTGGCGCTGTTAGCCGCCGAGTAAACCGGAAGTGACGTTGTGACGTCGCTTCCGGAATTTGCCGAAGGAGACCCGATCGGAGCCGATTACGGCTTCTGTCAGGTCTCCTTCCAGCCGGTGGGCGTGCCGGATCGTCGCTCCGGTCTCCCGGTGGGACGGGAGGCCGGAGAAGAGCGGCGGAAGGTGGCGGGGGGGTGTCCCCTCCCGCCCCCTGGGGTAACGACCGAGCGGCTCCCGAGCCAGATCGGTCATTACCCCTGGATAGCCGACCGCCAGCTCTAAAAAATGATACCAGGATATAGCCTGCAGGTGCAGGCTATGCCCCGGGAGAGCCGCTCAAACCCGACCGCCGCCTATTTACGCCGCTGGTCGGGAAGTGGTTAAAAGAGCTTTAACAGCATATCTTAAAATCCCAAATCTTTGGCTGGGAGAGACCTTGCTGATTCAGTATAACTACCTTGTGTCTTGTTGCTATGCTCAGTCTTGCCATGGTGTATGACCTGTGACATGAAACTGCCTCCCGCAACCTCACCTTAGTAGCAGAGTTTGGCTATTCCTCACCCAGTTTTAAAGTGGTTCTAAAGACAGATAGTTTCTTTCATCTTAATGCATTCTATGCATTAAAATAAATAAAAACATCTTTGCCCAGCAGTCACCTCAGCCCCCCTAATACTTACCTGAGACCTATCTTGATCCAGCAATGTTGCATGAGAGTCTCAACTGTCCAGGACTCTCCCTCCTTATTGGCGGAGACAGCAGCAGGTGCCATTGGCTCCCACTGCTCTCAATCAAAGGCAGTGAGCCAATGAGAAGAGAGAGGGGGCAGGGCCTAGCCAAGGGCCCGTGTCTGAATGGACACACAGAGCAGCGGCTCAGGTGCCCCTATAGCAAGCAGCTTGCTGTGGGGGCCCTCGGCAGGAGGGAGGGGCCAGTAGTGCCAACAAGGAACCTAAGAAGAGGAGGATCTGGGCTGCTCTGTGCAAAACCACTTCACAGAGCAGGTAAGTATAATATATTTGTTCATATAATATTGCACCTTGTTGTTAAAAGTTCATGTGACTTCAGATGTAGCAAAGTGCAAGCCGCGCTAGATAAACATAGAAATACCCAAACATAATTAAAAACAACAGTCCAAAGTGCCTTCTTAATTTAGACCGCTGGGGGCAGGATCCTACTCCAATGTTGTCCACCACACCACTACATGAGTAAGCAGATGGAGGGGCAATCCCCCCTATGTGGAAAAACTCACCAAATGAAAGTAGTATAACAGCAATAAATTTCAAGGTTATTCTCCAAAAGTCCCACATCCGATCACATCCGATCTTATAGTGTATGGGAGACTGCAAATGTGGTGATGCTGGGATGCACCGTTCTTTCAGTTCCCTACAACTTCTCCGGCACATCTCCGGGCAGGGGGGGCCGCGCTGCGCTGCGATCCGGCTCCAGTTGTCCTGGAAACAAAGCAGAATGGTCCATCCCAGCATCACCACATTTGCAGTCTCCCATACACTATAAGATCGGATGTGATCGGATGCGGGACTTTTGGAGAATAACCTTGAAATTTATTGCTGTTATACTACTTTCATTTGGTGAGTTTTTCCACATAGGGGGGCTTGCCCCTCCATCTGCTTACTCACGTGGTGTGGTGGTGGACAACATTGGAGTAGGATCCTGCCCCCAGCGGTCTACATTAAGAAGGCACTTTGGACTGTTGTTTTTAATTATGTTTGGGTATTTCTATGTTTATCTAGCGCGGCTTGCACTTTGCTACATCTGAAGTCACATGAACTTTTAACAACAAGGTGCAATATTACATGGACTGGTTTTATACATAGGCGGCTGCTGGTTCACATCTTACATGTGGTAATCTGTGTGAGAGTTGTTTTATATATTGTTTATTGCTTTATCCTAAGCGCTGATTTGGGCATCTTTTCCCAGAAATCTTTTTTGGGGATTCAATTGTCCTGTTAGTGACAATAATATATTTGTTATTTTTCAACAAATAAAAAGCCCAAGACTTTAATATCACTTTAAGCCTCCTACACAGCTGTTTCGGTTTCAGTTAATAACTGTGTTTCAATCTACATATGAAATTGATGATCATTAGCACCAGCTTGGTATAATTAATTAATCATACGTCTGACTCTAATGCTACAAAATACCTGACTTGGTGCAAGTGTACAAAGTGTGCAAGTGTAAGAATTGATGCTGGTTTGAAGCCAAAGGGTAGTCACACTAAATATTGATTTGATGTATATTTTTCTTCTGTTTGTTCACTTTGCACTTTGTAAATTGTATAAAAATTAACAATTAAAATATATATTTTTGAAAGCATTCTTACTTTACAGTATTTCTTCACACCTGCCTAAAACTTTTGCACAGTACTGTGTATTCAAACAATATTCAAATATATATTTTATGGTATCTTAACTGCCACAGTCAAAGCAAGATGTTTTAAGTTTCTGCTTAAGTCCAAAGGGAACATTGCCTAATTTGCTAGGATTTGTAGATTTTTTGAGGGTGCTGCTGAGCAGTCACACTGTCTGTTATTGCACCTGTAGCACCCTGGTCTTGAACAGGGATGCTGTTAAATCTAGTTTGGTAACTAGCCCGGCTAATTGTTAGAGGGTCAACGGATTTGTTTCTAACTCCAAGTTGGATGCACCTCTCTCCTCTGCCACTGGGTAACATTGTTACTTATGCCATTTAAATGACAAGGTGCATATTGACTTGGAATATATGAGTGGATAGGTTGTTCCAACAGGGGTTTTCTTGAGCCCCATGGCCTGCTGGGAGAACCTATTTATTTGGGAGGAGTCAGGCGATCAGGGTTCGGTGCCACCTGGATGGCTGTCTTGGTGGACGTGTGTTTAAAGCTCCTGGGTGCAAGGCCAGAAACCTGAGCCTATCCGGAAGCTCCTGGTTGCTAGGCAGTCTGAGGCCTACCCAGGATAAGCAGCAGCAGCGTAGGGTTGGGGCTTCATGGTGGAAGCCTAACCAAGTTTCACGGGTAATACCCGCCAGAGAACCCTTCTTTGTCAGAGGGGAAGGGACAGAGTTGCTAACGAGGGACAACCATTACTGTCGCCATAAGCAAAGCGTGAACCAGGGTAAGAGGTAAAGGGGAAACTGTCGCCCACAAGAGACACAGCTCCTGTAATCAGAAGCCAGAGATCAGAGTCCAAGAGAGAACCAGAGTAGACTTTTTCACTAACCGGGAATGGTGATGAAGTTGGGAAAGTCTCAGCTGAGTCAAGTTAAGGACCCAGCAGGATAGTGCGGGGAGGGGGGGGGGTGAGGCTTGCAAAATAATGCAGCAGGTTAGCTGAAGAGCCGAGTAAGGGACCCATAAGGTCAACGTGGGTGTCACTCAGAAGACACAGCGATTGGCTGTGTGAAGCTCAAGGGACCCAGTGGCAGTGGGAGTCCAAGGAGTCTTTCAAGAGACTGGGATCTTAAGCTGAAGAAGCTGCTTGTGGGAGGCTGTAAGATTGAGACAAAGTCTACATAACGGGAATACCAACTTGGTATGTGTACAGATCTGTGTAAAAGTCAGTGGGGGAACTTGACAGACTCCTTGTCAGTTCAGTAGCAGCCCATTATAGGCAGGAACTCACAGTTTTTTAACAGTGGCACACGTGGAGTGACACAGCATGTAACTTTCCCTTCTGCTTCCTTTGTGGTCACTGATCCCAGCACCACTTCTTCAGGCAATACCAGCCCACCTGGCTGCAGCTGCCTTATTCACCAGAACTCCTGGTTGCCTTTCCCTACACCAGTCTGCCTGCATGACTCTTCACCAGCCCACCAGGCTAACGTTCTGGAGATCTCCCAGGGGAAAGGTAAAAGATGTAACCCCACCACTGTCTTCAAGGGAGACCAGTGTTAAATTATTCACCCTGTCCACTGTTTGCTTCCATGGCTCCAGGAAAGCTACCTCCCTTGTGTCTTTGGCAGGATCCTTCCAGCACTTGAGCCCCAGCCCAAGGCAGCCACCCCCCTCTCAGACTAGGTGGTACCCCTCAGGGCCACCGACAGCCTCCTCAACACTGTGCCTCCATCTTCTACCCGACTCTCTGCTGAAATGAGCCCATGTATATTTATGGGGTAATCTCTTCCCCCTGCCAGCCCAACTCTGGGGATTGGCCGAGGCCCGACAAATTGTCATGGCAGCCCCTCCTGACCCCCACCCTCTAGTTCTAGAAGGTTCTCCAACCTTCCAGACTGGGGGGGGGGGGCACCTGAGAAAGCAGCCCTGGCCTCTAATAACCCTGACACAATTAAGTGGCTCAGGTTATCCCTGACCAGAATATCTTTTACCTACTCTACCAATACTAGTAGCACACACTAGAGGGTGCTACATAAATCATTCACAGTTCAAGTGATACTAAAACAGAGACATATTAATTGCAAAAATTAATTCACATAAATCATATATATCATGCCACAGTGTTTTGCTTTTTAAAAACAAAATCCTCTTAGTACCTTATTACTGTAGCACTGTTGTGTGGTCTGTTCTTTGGCATCTGCAGAGCAAGATCTTTGGGAGGGACTTCTAATACTCTTACTGATGTATACTCTCTACAGTGTGAGTCTGTGTTTAGCCAGCTGTGTTGCATCTGATTTTATGTGTTTTTATGTTTTTATGTACATAATATGAATGGAGATGTGTGTGTGTGTGTGTGTGTGTATATATATATATATATATATATATATATATATCCTTGTGACTTTCCCAGAATCACACTCACGCTCAGGGAGTGTGTTTCCTCAGGCTTTCTGCAAGTGAATACATATCTAACAGATGTCCTAGAATGCTTACACAAGATGTTCTCTCTGCTTCCATTGTTTATATGTTTATATGTTCTGATCAACTATAAATCTAGCTTGACCTTTTGACATGGTTGACCTATGGCATGTCTGATACAAAAGAGAATGTTACTATATTTGACATCAGTGTAAAAAGGTAGAAACAGATATGAACAGGTGGGGTTGCCTTCTCAAAACTGTCCAAATAAAAGCCAGCAACAGAAACTGATAGAGGGACTCTATTAGAACTCTATACACCAAGGAAGGTCTTTGCCAGAACCTGAAGACACTTTTCATCCAATCTCCTGCAATCGCCTGGGGTCCTCATTGCCAAGGAGAATGTAAAGTTTCTATAAGCGGGGCTAAGTAACCTTTTTGTGTATTCTTATTGTATACAGACCATAGTTTTGGTAGGAAGAAGGTAGCATCTATTTTGCTTGTTATATCTGTCAGTCATGTATTGTATTCCTAATATTCTAATAATTGTGTATGTAAAGCATTTTTGTCTAGTAAAAGCACATTTATACACTGCAGAGGTCTGAGCTTCCTTGCTTATACTGCTGAGTAACCTTAAAAAGATGCAAACAAAACACCAGCCCTGATTGGTGCTGTGCCAGTCACATGAAAAACTGTTTCAGAAGAGCAATTCAAATTAGATTATAAATATCAAGTAACTGTTTTACAGTTCCCTATACATCTTTATTGGACATCAAATGTGTATTTTTTTGTGCATTAACCACTTCCCGCCTGCCATATAGCAGAATGATGGCCGGAGAGTGGTTTCATTATCCTGACTGGGCGTTATATAACTTCCAGCAGGGTAAGCCACTAGCGCACGTCTGCGTGGGCATGCGCTGTGGTGATCGGTGGTGTGGTGTGTCAGTCTGACACACCGCATCTCTGATCCTGGTAAAGATCCCAGCTGATCACCAGTAACCAGTAAGAGCTGTTTAATCGGCGTTTCCTCTACTCACACTGACAGGTGCAAGTGGATGGGAGCCGATTGGCTGCTCTCCTGACAGGGGGATCTACACTGAAAATCAGAGCATTGATTATCAGTGCAGACCCATCAAGGATGCCCATTGGAGACCCACAGGGATGCCCACTGGAGACCACCAGATGAGCCCACCAGAGATGTCAATTAGTGTCAATGCCAATTAGGATGGCACTGTCAGTGCCTCCAAATAAGTGCTGCCTATAAGTGCCATCTATCAGTGTTGCCCATCACTTCCACCCATCAGTGCCCATCAGTGCCGCCTATAAGTGCCCACCAGTGCCACCTACACATGCCCATCAGTGCCAACCTATATGTGCCTATCAGTGCCACCTGTGAGTGCCCATCAGTGCTGCCTATCTGTGCCCATCGGTGCTGCATATACAATATCTCACAAAAGTGATTACACCCCTCACATTTTTGTAAATATTTTATTATATCTTTTCATGTGACACCACTGAAGAAATTACACTTTGCTACAATGTAAAGTAGTGAGTGTACAGCTTGTATAACAGTGTAAATTTGCTGTCCCCTTAAAATAACTCAACACACAGCCATTAATGTCTAAACCACTGACAAGAAAAGTGAGTACACCCCTAAGTGAAAATGTTCAAATTGGGCCCAAAGTGTTAATATTTTGTGTGGCCACCATTATTTTCCAGCACTGCCTTAACCCTCTTGGGCATGGAGTTCACCAGAGCTTCACAGGTTGCCACTGGAATCCTCTTCCATTCCTCCATGACGACATCACAGAGCTGGTGGATGTTAGAGACCTTGCACTCCTCCACCTTCCATTTGAGGATTCCCCACAGATGCTCAGTAGGGTTTAGGTCTGGAGACATGCTTAAACAGTCCATTACCTTTACCATCAGCTTCTTAAGCAAGGCAGTGGTCATCTTGGAGGTGTGTTTGGGGTCGTTATGTTGGAATACTGCCCTGCGGCCCAGTCTCCAAAGGGAGGGGATCATGCTCTGCTTCAGTATGTCACAGTACATGTTGGAATTCATGGTTCCCTCAAAGAACTGTAGCTTCCCTGTGCCGGCAGCACTCATGCAGCCCCAGATCATGACTGCCACGGTCCTGGTGGTGGAGTCGGTTTTATGCAGGGAACAACCACTCTTACACACCCAATTCGGGGACCCCTGGTAGTATAGACAGGAAGTCCCGGAGTGCGGGATGGCACGGGGCTGGATGGTTACTGGTGGTGATGTGAAGTTCCAGATGGTCGTGCAGGCAGGTGGATGGTCGTGTAGGCTGGGTCGGCAACTGGCGGCAATGAGGTACAAAGCGTCAGGCAGAGAGTGGTCAAAGTCCAAGCAGGGTTCGTTCACAGTCTGGCAGCGAAGCACAGAGGGGTCAGGCAAGCGGATGGTCATGGATAGCCGGGGTCGGTGCAGGCAGATAAACAGCAGGTTAGATCAAGCCGGGTCGGATTCAAGAAGCAGGAACAATACAGGAACAGGTCACAGGGAACAGCATCATGCTGATGCTCACAGGTACTCAGACACTGTAGAACAGACAGCACCTGCTGACAGGTGCAGGAAGCTTAAATAGTCTGTTTGGCACTGTTTCCGGCACGTGCACGCGCATAGGCACACGCAAACAGCCAGAAAGTCCAAAAAATTGCCAGGACACACCGGGCACAGGATTATGATCCATCCATCCTTAACACTGCCCCCCCCCCCATATGGCAGCCTCCGAATGCCCAGCTTGGCCATCTTGGCAGGATTGTTATCCTTAAATGTTCGGATACAGTCATCGGCGTGGAGGGTTACCTTCAGGCTCCCACAAGCTTTCTTCCTGCCCATAGCCCTTCCACTTCACCAGGTACTGGACCCCGCCACCCCTCTTTCTGCAGCCGAGTATCGCCTTGACCTCGAATTCTTCCTCTCTGTTGATCAGGATGGGGGCCGGGGGAGCTATAGCTCTATTGGGGAAGGGATCCGGGGCTACCGGCCTCAATAAGGACACATGGAACGCTGGGTGAATCCGTAAAGACGAGGGAAGCTCCAACTCATAAGAGACCTGGTTTATCTTCCTACTAACTGGGAAAGGACCAATGAAATGTGGGCCCAACTTCTTAGATGGGCATGAGAGCTTCAGGTTCTTAGTTGAAAGCCAGGCCTTGTCACCGGGTTGGAAGTCGAGCTCGCCCCGTTTCTTCTTATCAAAGGCCACTTTGGTGGCTTATTGTGTTTGGGTCAATGTCTCTTGTAGAAGTTTCCAGTTGGCCCTGAAAAATTGTGCAGATTCATGTACCGCTGGCACCATAGTCTCAACTGCCACACTAGGAAGTACGGTGGGGTGGAACCCATAATTGGCCCAGAAGGGAGATTGCTTAGTTGCAGAGTGCATGTAGTTATTATAAGCGAACTCCGCCAGGGGTAACAACGTGCACCAGTCATCTTGGGAATAAGCAGAAAAACAGCGGAGGTACGTCTCTAAGGTTTGATTTGTCCTTTCAGTCTGGCCATTAGTTTGCGGATGATACGCAGAGGAAAAGGACAAATCAATCTCCAACGTATCGCAAAGAGCTCTCCAGAACCGAGAGGTGAACTGCACCCCCCGATCGGACACAATGTTCACTGGAACACCATGAAGCCGGATGACTTCCTTGATGAAGATTTCTGACGTTTCCTTCGCTGTGGGTGTCCCCTTCTTCCTGAAGAAGTGTGCCATCTTTGTTAACCTGTCCACCACCATAAAGATGGTGGTGTACCCCTTCGCTGGGGGTAACTCCACTATAAAGTCCATAGATATCTTGGACCATGGTCGATCCAGGATGGGGAGAGGTTTCAGGAGACCCCAGGCTTTGGCCTTGTCCGTTTTGTTTCTGGCACAGGTAGCACAAGAGCGGATATAGGCCAGACAGTTCTCAGAAAGCAGTGGCCACCAGAAGGAGCCCAGCACAAGCTCAGCAGTCTTCAGTGAGCCAAAGTGTCTGGCCAGTTTATGGTCATGATGGACCTTGAGTATGGCAGGGCGTAACTCCTTGGGTACATAGATCTGGTTGTGATTGCACCAGAGGCCATCCTTCTAGATAAGCCCTTGGCCAGGAAGTGCAGATGAGCAGACCAAAGTTCTCTGAATTTGAGAGAGCAGATCATCCTGTGTGAGCAGAAAATTCCTTGGTTGTAGGATGGTGTCTGGAGGAGCAGGTGTTCCAGGTTCAGAGTACATGCAGGACAGGGCGTCCGGCTTACAGTTCTTTGCTCCCGGTCGGTAGATCAAGTGGAACTGAAACCGGGAAAAGAAGAGTGCCCAGCGGGCCTGGCGAGGTCGGAGTCTTTTGGCCGTGAGGAGATATTCAAGGTTTTTATGGTCCGTATACACCAGAATGGGCTGCTGGGCTCCCTCCAACAGATAGCTCCATTCCTCCAGCGCAGCCTTGATGGCCAGTAGCTCCCTGTCTCTGACATCATAATTCCTCTCCGGAGCAGAGAGCTTGTGGGAGAAGAAGGCCACTGGGTGAAGGAGTGCCTTTGCTCCCCGACTCTGGGAAAGGACCGCTCCCACAGCTGTCTCTGAAGCGTCTACTTCCAGCACGTAGAACAGGGTCGCATCCAGATGTTTGAAGATGGGCACTGTGGTAAAAAGTATTTTCAGGGACTGGAAGGCATCCTGCGCCTCGGGTGACCAATGGAACCGCTGACCCTGTTTTGCAAGAAGAGTAATAGGGGCGATGATTGCAGAAAATCCCTTAATGAATCTTCTATAGAAATTAGCAAATCTGACAAACCGTTGGACCCCTTTTTTATCCACAAGTGCCGGCCAATCCAGGATAGCAGTAACTTTCTGCAGATACATGGTGACCCCTATGACAGATAAGATCAATCCGAGGAACTGGATGCTAAAGCGCTCAAAGGCGCATTTCTCGGCCTTAGCATACAGTCTATGCTGCCGCAATCGGCTAAGGACACAGCACACATGTTTCAGGTGTTCTTCCAGGGAAGACGAAAAAATTAAGATATCGTCCAGGTATATGATAACAAAAATGTCCAAGTAATTATGGAACACATCGTTGGCTAGATGCTGGAAGGTAGCAGGGGGCTTGCACAGCCCGAAGGGCATAGCGAGGTACTCGTAGTGGCCAAAATTAGTCCAGAACGTGGTTTTCCCCTTGTTGCCCTCTCTGATGTGAATCAAGTCGTATGCCCCTCGAAGATCCAGTTTAGTGAACACAGTGACCGACCCAAGCCTTTGAAAGAGCTCCGGAACAAGTGGAAGAGGATAGTGGTTTTTGACCGTAATCCGATTCAGTTCACGACAGTCTATGCAGGGACGGAGGGAATGGTCTCTCTTTTCGACAAAGAAGATGCCTGCCCCAGCAGGAGAGGTGGATGGTCTGATGAAGCGTTTGGCCAAGTTTTCATCTAAGTAGGCCTTGAGGGCCGCCAACTCAGGTTCCGATAATGGGTAGATGCGGCCCAAGGGAACCTCGGTGCCCAGCAGTAACTCGATGGTACAGTCGTGGAGTCTGTGCGGTGGAAGCTGATCCTCCCCCTTTTTACTGAAGACATCAATGTACTCGTGGTACCCTGGAGGTACCGCTTCACGAGTTTCTGGGTCTGGCTCAGAATCCAAGCTTAGGAGGGAGGGGCCAACATTCTGGGAGGGGAGCAGGCAGTGTTGGCCACAGTAGGAGGATGGGAAATGGATAAGTCTGGAAGACCAGTTTATGTTGGGGCTGTGTGCCCGGAGCCAAGGCAGCCCCAGGATGATGGAGAACAGGGGTGATGCAATGACGTCAAGGATGAGTAGCTCCTGGTGCCCTTCTGCGGAAGATACCGGAAACGGATGGGTCTCCATGGTCACCTGGCCCGATTTGATGGCCATCCCGTTGGCCAAGCGGATAGTAATCTTGTGGGCTTTGGGACGCATGGGCATTCAGTGTAGCGCAGCAAAAGCCTGGTCCACAAACCAGCTACACGCCCCTGAGTCAATAATGGCCGGAACCTGGATGCTCCTTCCGGGCAACTGTAAAGAAGCAAGGAGAGTTAGGTGAGACATGTTATGACTAGCAGATGCGGTATCCTGGTTGTCCTGAAGGTGCCACTTACCGGCTTTGGCCGGACAGGTCCTCACCATGTGACCGGACTCTCCGCAGTACTGGCATAGGTTGAGTGTCCGGGTTCGCTGCCTCTCCTCTGGGGTGAGGGACGGACGCAGAAGACCAATCTGCATAGGCTCGGACATTTCCGCTGGTGCAGATGGAGCTGGTGTAGGGGCCACATGGCTAGGGGCATCATCCAGATTAGGCGTGGGCCCATAGATGTGCCTGCAGCACACTCGGCCCCGCGTTCCCTGAGCCTCCGGTCTATTTGAATGGCCAGGTTGATCAAGGCTTCCAATGTGCCAGGCACCCCGACACAGGCAAGCTCATCCTTTAGTGGCTCTCACAGGCCTAGGCAAAATTGGTAGCAGAGTGCTGCATCATTCCAGGTGGTGTCAGCACTCCAACGCCTAAACTCTGCCACATAGTCCTCAGTGGAGCGCCGACCCTGCTGCAGGGCATGCAAGGTGGCCTCAGCAGTGGCTGCAAGGTGAGGGTCCTGGTACAGTCAGACCATAGAATCAAAGAAGCTTTGTAGGGAGGCCACTTCAGGTGAACGTTGTTCTTAAAGTCAATGAGCCCAAATCTGGGGTTCCCCTTGCAGCAGGGAGATCACCAGGCCCACCTTAGTGGCTTCTAAGGAGAAAGTACGTGGCTGTAGCTCAAAATATGGCTCGCAAGAGCTGTGAAAAGCCCTGAACTTGCTCTGATCCCCGGCAAAGTTGTCAGGTAGGGGGACCTTGGGCTCCGATAGCAGTGGCACAATGGTGCGGGCGGCTGCAACTCCACTTCTCACACTTTTTCCTGCAGCTGGATGCAGCCGTCTTGCAAGTTAATTACGGCTTGTGTGAGCCCGGCCAAATGGACGCACAGCTTGTCCATAGCAGAGGGTGTGCCCTGTGCAGACTTGGACATGGCTGTCCATTACTGTCACAGTTCTGGTGGTGGAGTTTGTCTTATGCAGGGAACAACTGCTCTTACACACGCGATTCAGGGACCCCTGGTAGTATAGACAGGAAGTCCCGGAGTGTGGGATGGCACAAGGGCTGGATGGTCACTGGTGGTGATGTGAAGCTCCAGATGGTCGTGCAGGCAGGCGGATGGTCATGCAGGCTGGGTCGGCAACTGGCAGGCAATGAGGTACAAAGGGTCAGGCAGAAAGTGGTCAAAGTCCAAGCAGGGTTTGTTAACAGACTGGCAGCGAAATACAGAGGGGTCAGGCAAGCGGATGGTCGTGGCTAGCCGAGGCCGGTTGAGGCAGATAAACAGCAGGTCAGATCAAGCCGGGTCGGATTAAAGAAACAGGAACAATACAGGAACAGGTTACAGGGAACAGAGCTGATGCTCACAGGTACTCAGACGCTGTAGAATGGACAGCACCTGCTGACAGGTGCAGGAAGCTTAAGTATTCTGTTTGGCACCATTTCTGGCGGAGTGCGCACATGAGCGCACGCGAACGCGCAAAGGCGTGCGCGAAAGCGCATAGGCACACGCAAACAGCCAGAAAGTCAAAAAAATTACCAGGACACACTGGCACAGGATTATAGTCCATCCATCCCTAACAATGACACTCCCACCAACATGCTTGAATGTAGGCAAGACACTCTTGTCTTTGTACTCCTCACCTGGTTGCCGCCATACACGTTTGATACCATCTGAACCAAATACGTTGATCTTGGTCTCATCAGACCACAGGACATGGTTCCAGGAATCCATGTCCTTAGTCTGCTTGTCTTCAGCAAACTGTTTGCGGGCTTTCTTGTGCATCATCTTTAGACGAGGCTTCCTCCTGGGACGACAGCCATGCAGACCAATTTGATGCAGTGTGTGGCATATGGTCTGAGCACTGACAGGCTGACCCCCCACTGCTCTACAGCAATGCTGGCAGTACTCATAGATCTATTTCCCAAAGACAACTTCTTAATATGATGCTGAGCACATGCACTCAACTTCTTTGGTCGACCATGGCGAGGCCTGTTCTGAGTAGAACCTGTCCTGTTAAACTGCTGTATGGCCTTGGCCACCATATCTGCAGCTCAGTTTTAGGGTCTTGGCAATCTTCTTATAGCTTAGGCCATATTTATGTAGAGCAATAATTATTTTTTTCTGATCCTCAGAGAGTTCTTTGCCATGAGGTGCCATGTTGAACTTCCAGTGACCAGTATGAGAGAGTGAGAGCGATAACACCAAATTTAACACATCTGCTCCCCAGTCACACCTGAGACCTTGTAACACTAACGATTCACATGACACCGGGGAGGGAAAATGGCTAATTGGGCCTAATTTGGACATTTTCACATAGGGTTGTACTCACTTTTGTTGCCAGCTGTTTAGAAATAAATGGCTGTGTGTTGAGTTATTTTGAGGGAACAGCAAATTTACACTGTTCTACAAGCTGTACACTCACTACTTCACATTGTAGCAAAGTGTCATTTCTTCTAGGTTGTCACATGAAAAGATATAATAAAATGTTTACAAAAATGTGAGGGGTGTACTCACTTTTGTGAGATACTGCAAGTGCCTCATCATTAGTGCCCATCAGTGCCACCTCATCAGTGCCAATCAGTACTGCCTCATCAGTGCCTGTCAGTGCAGCCTCATCGGTGAAGGAGAAAATGTTTTTATTTACAAAGTTTTTTAACAGAAACAAAGAAAAACTTTTTTTTGGTCGTTTTTTATTCGGAGTGCAAAAAATAAAAAACCGAGTGGTGATCAAGTACCACCAAAAGAAAGCTCTATTTGTGGGAAAAAATGATAAAAATTTTGTTTGGGTACAGTGATGCATGTACAACTGTCATTCAAAATGCGACAGTGCTGAAAGCTGAAAATTGGTCTGGGCAGGAAGGGGGTGAAAGTACCCTGTATTTAAGTGGTTAATATGCTGTAGGCAGAGTAAAAAATGATTGACACTAGCTTTCATTTTGTTCAGATGGCATATGCATCCAAAGGCTCTTCTTTTTAACTTTTAACTATTAGAAATTACATTAGATATATATTTAATACCGATTTATATTAAAATGTCTTTTGCATTTTGTTAGCTTCTTAGAGAATGTAATCAATCGGCATACTATATCCCACTCCCACGGTGTTTAGCACAATAGGAGGACATGGTAGAGGAAGGGAGTGTCATTTACCACTAGGTATACATCTACATGTGTGACTCTATAGTCACATGGACTGCATAGATAAGAAAAATGAGGAAAAAAAGGAGGAGGAGATAAAGAGCTTAGAAGCTAACTGAAATTGTAGCATGTTCTATAAGGTACACCAGCGGGTCTACACAATCTCAACCTGCAGTGGGGAAACAGAGAAGATGGGAAGGACAGCTGAAGGCAGAATCAAACAGGTATATTTCATTCTACACTAAACAAACAATTTAGTGGCTTTGAGAGTTGGCACATTGTTTTATAGCATGTAATGAGAGATTTTCATAGTCTGGGTTTAATGATGCTTTTAGGAAAATGGTGAATGCATGCAATTGTTTGCCATCATAACAGCCAATTAATAATCATGTATTTCCTTTTTTTTTTAAATTAGGACTTGTTTTATTAAAGCTGCTAGTGGCTCTATGGCAAGAGTGAACAACGGGGGAGACAGGGTACACCCCTGTCTCGTCCCTCTGCCTAGATCAAAGGCTGGTGAGACCCTACTTCCCTCTCTAAATTGAGGCACACGGTGCATGGTAAATTAGCTGGACCCAGGAGATAAAGCCCTCACCAAAGCCAAATTTCTTCAACGTCTACCATAAATAAGGCCATTCAACACTGTCGAATGCCTTGTTGGCATCCAATGACAGCAAGGCTCGTTGTCCCATATTGTCAGTTGTCATCTGCATGTTGAGATAGACCCTCCTGGATTTTCGGGGCATAAAGCCCGATTGATCAGAGTGCATAATGGTAGTAATACACCTGTTCAAGTGGGGGGCCAGAGTTTTTGCCAGTATCTTTACATCTATTGGGAGCAAGGATATGGGTCTATAAGAACCCTGGTCTGTAGGTAATTTTCCCTGTTTCAGAATTAACACTATATGCACTGTTAACATGGAATATACAGCAAAAAGAACCTGCACACTGAAGTACGATATCCAATGAATTTATTCCATGCCCATAAAAATACAGCACACGCAGACGCGTTTCGGATTGTAGCCTTGTTCACAGCTGTGAACAAGGCTACAAGCTGAAACGCGTCTGCGTGTGCTGTATTTTTATGGGCATGGAATAAATTCATTGGATATCGTACTTCAGTGTGCCGGTTCTTTTTGCTTTATATTA
Organism: Glandirana rugosa; assembly: GCA_018402905.1. Taxonomy (NCBI): domain Eukaryota; kingdom Metazoa; phylum Chordata; class Amphibia; order Anura; family Ranidae; genus Glandirana; species Glandirana rugosa. The sequence goes on along the minus strand of BLSH010282079.1, from coordinate 62,630 downwards.
TTTGGACTATCGGATGAGGAGGAACATCCTGAACCTGAGCACCTGACACAGGTGTGCATACTTTTACAATGAACTGAATTTCTTTGTGCTCTGGGTTCTGAGCAGTGCACCTTTGTGGTTTGCACTGTTAACATGGAATTCAGTGTCCCTTGTGCAGTGCAGCTCTGTATACCTTGCGTAACTGGGGTACCAATACATCTGAATAGAGCTTATACACCTCGACGGAGATGTCATCCTCTCCTGGTGCCTTGTAGTTTGGGAAGGAGGCAATTGCTTCACTAATTTCATCTTCAGTAATGGGGCGTCTAGGGGAGCCTTATTGGCTTCTGACAGCTTTGGGAGAGCGATTTAGTCTAGGTACTGCGTGGTGTCTGCCACTGAGGTCCGTGTCTTAGTTTGATAAAGCTCTTCATAGAATTCGTCTGCCTGTCACCATCTAAATGTCTGAGATGGTTTGTTTGAGCATTAGCAATTCTAGCCAGTAGTCTACCCGTTTGTTCCCCTTCCTCATAAAAGGTTTGCGTTTTAAAGAAGCTTTTCCACTCTGCTTTTGTCACCTGCAGTTCTCTAAGCACTGTCTGGGCCTACAGCCAAGCCTCTTGGTTTGCAGGGGAAGGATCAGCAATATATTGTCTTTCAGCTTGGTGAGCATGCCAGGAAAGTTATCGGTCATGCGCCCGGGTGGTGTTTTGTACCACCTTAATTTCATCTATAGATATACCCCTAAGGTAGCATTTAAAGCCATCCCAGAACACATGTGGATCATCAAAATCTGCATGTACCTGAAAGTACTCAGTGATACGTGAAGCTATAGGTGAAGTTGCTGGGATTAAATTAAGCCAGTGAGGATTACGTTTCCATGGCGCCCTAGGTACATTACTGGTTGGTCGAGCAGATATCCACACCACCACAGGAGAATGGTCTGACACTGTCCTTTTAGCATATAAAATTTTAGAAATATGCGGTACACAGTTTGGGGTAACCAGAGGTCTACCCTAGATAGAGACATGCAGGTTTTGGAGAAACAGGAGAACTGTCTTTCCGTGGGGTTTTCGCATCTCCAAGCATCTAACTAACCCATCTCTTCCACAAACCTATGGAGCATAGTTCCCTTGAAATGGGTTCCAACCTGTATCTGAGGGTGTTTATCCAAGATGGGGCACATGTACCCCGTTAAAGTCACCCAAGAGCAACAGTGGGACCTCCAGCTTTTTTCAAGAAAAAACAACAGCTGTCGAAGAACCACTGTTGTAAATGGGGTGTGTGTGTGTGGGGGGGGGGGGGGGTTACACAATTGCTAGTATACAGGTTAGTTGAAAAATTTTATAATAAAGAAAGATATACCTGCCATCTGGATCAACCTCTCAGGCCATTACTTCATATGTAATCTGTCGGTGCACCAAGAGGCTGACCCCTCACGAGAATGAGGTATGAACTGAATGACAAGCATATCCCGCCCAATTATAATTCAGACATGGCAGTGCATCATTAGTCATGTGTGTCACTTGAAAACACACTATCACAGGTTGGTATTTTCGTAATGTAAAGGACACCATTGTGCGTTTCAAAGGGTCTCTAATCCCCCTAACATTCCATGAGATTACCGGGGTATCTGCCATAGAAAGGGTTTAAACATGAAATTAGCGGGGATCCCCACATCAATGTAGTAGGGGCAAGTATATACCTTTAGGAGTCCAATATCTGAGGTGCTGGGAATCCGCACGGAATGTTGAAACAGTCGGTTGTGTGCATTTTCAGTCAGTTCCTGTAGAGTCACCAAGTGGATAGGGGCTGTAACTTGGGAATGCAATTGCATTAGTAAAGACAAAGAAAAAAACCCCATAAAACTGGCAAAAACAACTCAGCCAGTGAGAGACGTCCATTCTTCCAATGCAATGGCTATAGGTAAGGAGGGGCTCATTAACTCGTCTGTTTGGAGTGTCAGATACACACCACTGCCTATCAAACAAACTTACAGAAGTGTTCCTAGTGTCAGGGATCCAGACGAGCATTGCGATCGCACACGCTTGTGGGCATGTGGATTCAAACGAAGGTTCTCACGACCGTTCGGAGGCTTGCACATGTACGCATGCACAGGGATGTTGTTAGGGCACCAATAGCAGGAGGATGCAAAATCCGTCAGAGCAGGAGGGCTCTAGGACCCAGTATTTCTGCCAGCACATCCTATGGACCTTTATAAGGAAGTCAGACCTTGGCTGAAGTGCTGTCTGATCTGCAGCTTGTCCGTACCTAAACCTGCAACCTGCTGTTGTTACCTGATCTCCTACCTGCTTGATCCCAGCTTGCTTTGACCATTCTGCCTTCTCCAATCCAGACACGGCTTATTTTCACTCTGCTATTCTGCCAGCCTGATACCCGTTGCTGAAACCCGGCTTGCCTCTGGCCTTTCCTTGTCTGCTGATTCTGCCTACCAGCTGATCCGTGTCTGGACCCGCCTTGTCTCATGCTTCTTCTGCCTGCCCTGCATCCAGCTTCTGTGATTGCTGATCTGCTGCTGTTGTTCCTGTTCCAGTTGTCTGCTGTCCAGTGTTCCAGGCTCCGCTTCCAGCATCCAGTCTACAGCTGCTGACAGAGGCACTCCTACCTCGCTGCGCTCATGAGACCACTGTCCACACTCCAGTGGGCTCTGAGCCAGAGCTGTATGAGAGGTCTCCTTCTATGAAAGACAGGCTCTGCTACCAGGTATGTGGTTTCAGGTTACAGTATTAGACAGCCATGTCTGAGCCTGCGGGAGGAACCACTTCCATGCAGATCTGTCAGCATCTTGTTGCTTTGACCCAGGCTGTCGGATCCTTGCAAGAGGGCGACACCAGATTGGAAGCACAGGTCCAGGCTTCCCCACCAGCATCCAGCAGGGCCTCTACCTCCGCACCCCCTGTCATTACTGCACCTACCAACACTGGTCCCTCTGTGGTAATGCTCCCTCCAGAGCCCAGAGTCCCCACACCTGACAGATTATCCGGGGACCAGAGCAAGTTCCGTGCCTTCCGAAATGCCTGCCAACTATTCTTCGCCCTGCAGCCACAAACTTTCTCCTTGGAAGTCACCAAAGTGGGTTATGTCATCACCTTGCTGCAAGGGAATCCACAGACTTGGGCCCACAGGCTACAGCAGGAGAACAACGCTCAAGTTCAGACTGCATTAGCATTTTTTGATGCCATAGCTCAACTATACGAGGACCCACAGTGCACCGCCACCGCAGAAGCTGCCTTACATGCACACCAGCAAGGCTGCAGAGTGGCCAAGGACTATGTTACGGACTTCAGACGATGGAGCGCAGACACTCATTGGAATGATGCAGCTCCGCGACACCAGTTCCGCATTGGGTCTGTCTGAAGGTCTGAAGGACGAACTTGCCCGCGTAGGAACCCCTAACACTCTGGAAGGACTGATTACTTTGGTCATTCAGATTGACCAATGACTTTGTGAGCGTCGGTCTGAGAGATCTGCACATCTGAACTGGCCTACTTAGATGCTACCCAGAGTGCCCACGCCTGCCTCCACCAGTCCCGCACCATCCATGCCTGTTCACAGCAACCCAGACGTACCCGGACCCATGCAACTGGGTCTGATACGACCAACACTGACACCTGAAGAGCGACTCCGATGTCGGCAAAACAATCTGTGCATGTACTGTGGAGAGATGGGTCATTATGTCCGCAGTTGTCCCTCCAAGACCCGCAAGTCTGCACTCCCTGCTGCTTCCCATCTGTCCACATTGGCTGCCAATGCCACCCATTTTGCTGTACCTCTCACGTTTCAGCTACCAGGAGGGACAGTGTTGGTCAACGCTAACATCGACTCTGGCACATACAGTTGTTTTTTATCGACCTGCAATTTGCCCATCAACATCATTTCCCTTTGCAACTCAAGTCGCATGGACTTTCCGTATACTTGGCTGACGGTTCCCATATTAAATCTGGACTGGTTAACCAAGAGACCCCATTGCTGCTGGTCAGGTCTGCCGACCATCAAGAATTACTGAGCCTGGGCGCCATTTCTTCCCCTCTGTTTCCAGTCATTTTGGGCCTTCCATGGCTTCAGGCCCATGACCCACAGATCAACTGGACATCTGAAGAAGTCAAGTTTTCCTCCCCATACTGCCAGAAACATTGCATCATCAAACCCTTTGGCACTCCTTCAGCCTTGCTATGCCTGAACACGGACCCAGAGACCCGGCGGTCAGTACCTGAGCCTTATCATCAGTTTCTAGATGTAGTCAGTAAACAAGGGGCAGACACGCTTCCTCCTCATCACCCTTATGACTGCCCTATTGATCTCCTCCCAGGGGCCAAGATTCCTTTTGGGTGCATCTTCCCACTAACTGAGCGAGAGCAAGAAGCCTTAAAGGACTATGTAGATGAGAATCTTGAAAAAGGCTTCATCCATCCATCTAAGTCCCCTGCCGGAGCAGGAATCTTCTTTGTAACCAGGAAAAATCAATCACTCTGGCCTCGTGAACTAAACAAAATTACGGTCAAGAACCAATACCCGCTGCCCCTGATGACTGAACTGTTCCAGCAACTGTGAGCCGCCCGCATCTTTACTATACTTGAACTAAGAGGAGCCTATAACCTGGTACGCATCAGAAAGGGGGATGAATGGAAAACAGCGTTTCGTACCAGATTTGGACATTTTGAGTACTTGGTGATGCCCTTTGGGCTCTGTAATGCCCCCGCAATGTTCCAGCACTTCATCAACGATGTACTCAGAGACTTTCTGGACATTTTTGTGATCGTCTACTTGGACGACATCTTGATTTTCTCCTAAATCCCAACACCAACATCGGGGGCATGTCTGTCACGTCCTGGGAAGACTTCCTCAGCATAGACTATTTGCCAAACTGGAAAAGTGTGAATTTGAGAAGGAGAGCATCCAATTCCTGGGCCTAATTATTTCCCCAACAGGAATAGAGATGGACCCACACAAGGTATCTGCTGTTATTGACTGGCCGGTACCCATAGACAAGAAAGGGGTACAACGCTTTGTGGGTTTTGCAAATTTTTATAGAAAATTTATCAAAGGATTTTCCGCCATCATCTCCCCATCACACAACTAACCAAGTAAAACTCGCGCTTCCACTGGAATCCTGAAGCCCAGGAGGCCTTTGTGACTCTTAAAAGACATTTTACTTCTGCCCCAATTCTGAGCCATCCGTTCCAGCACTGCCCTTTATTCTCAAAGTGGATGCTTCTGAAATAGCAGTGGGGGGCAGTCATTTCCCAACGCCAAGGAGTCAAAGACACCATGCACCCTGTGGCATTCTTTTCCCGGAAGCTTTCCCCAGCAGAGAAGAATTATGATGTCGGAGATCGGGAACTGTTGGCTATCAAGGCCGCTCTGGAAGAGTGGAGGTATCTTTTGGAAGGTGCAACCCACCCAATCTTGATTTACACGACCATAAGAACCTTGAATATCTGCGGTCAGCCAAATGTTTGAAACCCAGTCAAGCCAGGTGGTCTTTATTCTTCTCACTGGCAGGTCACTTTGGGGTACACAAGACTGTTGAATTAGTACAGCGTAACTTCTGGTGACCTAAGTTGGAGGACTTTTGCAAGAGGTACGTGAGTTCCTGTCCTGTTTGTACCCAAAGCAAAACAGCAAGGAGTAGAGCTTGGGGGTTACTTAAGCCGTTACCCATCCCAGACAGACCCTGGCAGATGATTTCCATGGACTTCACTGTTGAACTTCCACTGTCCGAAGGTTGCACGGCAATCTTTGTGGCAGTGTTGCCAACCGTCCATATTTTTATGGACAGTCTGTAAAAACAGGGCATTTTTTGTCCGTCCGTAAAAAGAGAAAAGTGCCCGTAAGAATAGCAATGACCGTCTCGGCTTGGAACTGCACATGCACATTTCAGAGGCTGCCCAGAATGATCGGATCCTGTACTCAGCCAGCACCAGTGGGCGGGGCTGCCCAGGCCCGGGGGGCAGATCTGACAGAGGCTGTGTGGTGCACTGGCGAGATGAGTGATGTCATGGCACATCCCGCCAGGAGCGCCAGACTTTGAAAACACCCTGAGCTAGGTGACTGTAACGGAGGAGGCTGGAGCCCTCGTGGTGGTGGTCTGTTGGAGACATGCTCACACCATCCAGATTCCAGTTACGGAGGAGCCCTTGTGGTGGTCTGTCCACGGGCAATCCAGATACTATGGGGACAAGTGACAGCCCAGCCGATGGAGGCAGGAGGTGATGATGACAGGTGATGGTGGCAGGAGGGGATGGAGGCCGGGGGTGATGGTGACGGCCGGGTGATGGTGGCAGGAGGGGAGGAAGGCAGGAGGGGATGGTGTCAGGGGGTGATGGTGACAGGTGATGGTGGTAGGAGGCCATGGTGACATGGGGTGATGGTGGCAGGAGGGGATGGTGGCAGGAGGTGATGGAGACAGGAGGTGATGGAGACATGGGGTCATGTTGACAGGGGGTCTTTAGAATTGGGGACATAAATTCAGGTGATCCTAGTGGCTACCAGGGATTTCCTCTCATTTTCTGTGGTGGTTATGGAACAGAATTGGAGAAATCTCTCCAGTTGGACATAGGTGACAAAAACTGATGGACTAAATAGCCCGCCCTTATTATATTGAAAATAACAGGAATATGTTTTTTTAACCTTAATATCTACTTTAAATCACATTGTGATTTGCCTAGTGTACTTGTTTGTAGCCTAAATTCTGAAATTTGCACATAAAAATGTAATTTTGTAGATTTTGAAAACTGCCAGTAAAAACTTGGCTGTGCCAGTAAGTTTTGGGTGTCATGCCATTAAATTTAAATCTGGTAGGGTGGCAACACTGCTTTGTGGTTGTCGATCGTCTGTCCAAAATGGCCCACTTTCTGCCTTTAAAGAATACTCCATCTGCTGTAGAAACTGCCCAAATTTTCATAAAGGAAGTGATCAGATTACATGGGGTACCTACAAATATTGTATCGGATCGAGGAGTGCAGTTCACCTCACGCTTCTGGAGGGCCCTATGTGAATTACTGCAGATCAAGTTGGCATTTTCTTCTGCCTATCATCCCCAGACTAATGGGCAGACTGAGCTCACCAATCAGACTCTGGAGCAGTACCTCCGCTGCTTTACGTCATTCTCTCAGGATGACTGGGTATCCTTGTTGCTTCTTGCAGAGTTCGCTTACAACAATGCCAGTCATTCAGCCACAGGTCAGTCCCCACTCTTTGCCAATTACGGGTTTCATCTGTCTTTCCTGCCGGACCTCATCCCTGAATCCACAGTTCCAGCAGTAAAAAGCACAGCAGACTTCTTGAGTCAGAACAACAGGGTTCTCCAGGAAGCAATTGCCAGGGCACAAGCAGACAACAAAAAGGCCTTCGACAAGAAGAGAAGGGGGGATTGAAGTTGCAGCCCAGTGATCAGGTATTGCTCTCTACATCAAATCTCTGGTTGGCTTGTCCCTCCAAGAACCTGGCACCCAAGTTCATTGGTCCCTTCCCGGTGAAAAGAGCAATCAATGAGGTATCATATGAGCTTTCCTTGCCAGACTCTTTAAAGATCCATCCTGTATTCCACGTTACCTTGTTAAAACCTGCTATAACTGATATCCCTTCTCTGACAGAGGATCCAGACCACCAGAAACTGTTCTCATTGATGGTAATGAAGAATATGAGGTGGAATCCATTCTTGATTGCGGGAGGAGAGGAGGGCAGATCCAATTCCTAATAAAGTGGAAGGGTTATGGGCCAGAAGACAATTCCTGGGAACCGTACCCACCCAGAAAAAAGAACATCGATGGGTATCCGGAGGCTGCCCCTTGGGGGGGGGGGGGTAATGTCAGGGATCCAGATGAGCGTTGCGATCATGCATGCTTGTGAGCATGTGCACACGGATTCAAATGAAGGTTCCCATGACCGTTCGGAGCCGTGCACATGTACGCATGCGCACAGGGATGTTTTCAGGGCACCAATAGCAGGAGGACTCTAGGACCCAAAATCCGTCAGAGCAGGAGGGTTCTAGGACCCAGCATCTCTGACAGAACATCTCATGGGCCTTTATAAGGAAGTCAGACCTTGGCTGAAGTGCTGTCTGATCTGCAGCTTGTCTGTACCTGAACCTGCTACCTTCTGTTGTTACCTGATCTCCTACCTGCTTGATCCCAGCTTGCTTTGATCATTCTGCCTTCTCCAATCCAGACCCGGCTTGTTTTTACTCCGCTATTCTGCCAGCCTGATACCCGTTGCTGAAACTCGGCTTGCCTCTGACCATTCCTTGTCTGCTGATTCTGCCTGCCAGCTGATCCGTGTCTGACCCGGCTGGAGTAGATGGGGTAAGATGACAAAGTGTTTGCATGCTTTTGACTGTGCTGTCTCCCCCTTTTTCTCATACAGGTTTTTAGTCCTTACTCTTGGGTGTGGTTTGTCCTTAGGTAATAATACTATTGAGACCAGGGAGAAATGGTGGGTGTTGCTTTAATCTTGAATTGTTATACCATTTTATACCTTTGTTAATACAGTATGTTGTTTGTACAATAAATTGTTTTAAATTAAGGACATTGAAGTAATAATTGGTTGATCATTAGTTTGTTTACTTATTTATACACATTAGAGGTAACTATTCATTGCAGTCTGTACAGTTTAATTTTTGGTTGCCAATCCTCCATTGCCATAGGCAATAATAAAGTTGCACAATGCTTATATTTATAATATCTGAGAGGTCTAAAGGGAGAGGCAGATGTTAACTATGCACAGCTAGTGGGGAACAAGCATGTTGTTCATCTACAGGACTAAGCAGTGGTCAAACTACACCTTTGAGATGCAGGACACATCTGCCTCTTCTTTGTGACAGTGGGCATGCTATACAGGTAGATTACTTAGAGGAGGTCATAAAGTGGCTAAACAAGCCTTCCTCAGGCACCCTTTCCTTCCACCCATATAACTCGGTGGAAACAGCACTTGAATGATACTGGTCTGCAGCAAAGAGTGCACACCCCTATTCCTCTCTGCTCCTTCCTTTCCATATCTCCCATCACACCACAAATATCTACATCTATATCCATTGCAACATCTGTGGCCTTAGTCACTTAGTGACAGGGATGGATGCAAGACAAAGGTTTGAGAGGCTTTTGTAACAGCGCAAAATGCAGAGAAGAGGGTTAGCATGAGGCCACGCAAGGCCACACAGTGGTTAGCAGCATCCTTCAACAAGCAGTTGTGTTTTCTGCAGCTGCTGGAGCAGAAGAAAAAAAATTGTCACCCAGTCAACCTATGCCAAGCATCTCAATGCCAACTTGGAAACATTGCTGGCCTTACAGCTGCTCCCATTCCATCTGGTAGAGTATGCCCCTGTCCATGACTTTCTAGCTTGTGCTGCATCAAAGTGGCATGTTTTCCGCCTGTCCATCCTTGCCCTCCACAGGCAAATAGAAGGTCTGTGTGGCTAGACTACACAGTCAATAGCAGGTTTTACATAACCACAGACACGTGGTCCAGCAACCATGGGCAGGGACATTACATCTTCTTTAGAGTGCACTGGGTAAATTTTTTCCCAACTGTGAAGGATGCAGGAAAGGGCACACATATGGACCTCATGGCGTTTCCCCATGCCCTGCACCACAGTGATGACAGCTCAGTCACCTCTACCTCCTCTTTTTCAATGTTTTTTTTCTTTTAACCCCGTTAGCCCCGGAAGGATTTCACACTTTAGGACCAGAGCACTTTTTGCGATTCGGCACTCCTTCACTTTAACGGACAATTGCGCGGTCGTGCAATGTTGTACCCAAACGAAATTTGCGTCCTTTTTTTCCCACAAATAGAGCTTTCTTTTGGTGGTATTTGATCACCTCTGCATCATTTCTGATCACCGCTATAAACAAAAAAAGAGCGGCAATTAGCCAAAAAAAAATATTTTTCTTACTTTTTGCTAAAATACAAATCCAAAAACAAATGTAAAAAAACATTTCTTTCATCGGTTTTGGATGATTTATATTCTTCCTCATATTTTTTGGTAAAAAAAAAAAAACGCAATGCCGTTTATTGATTGGTTTGTGCAAAAGTTACAATGTTTACGAATGATGCAAATTAATTTCTGGGGTTTTTAATTTAATTTTTTTATTTTACTAGTAATGGCGATCTGCGATTTTTAGTGGTACTGCAATATTGCAGCGGACATGTTGGACCATTTTGACACTTTTTGGGACCACTGGCATTTATACAGCGATGAGTGCTATAAAAATGCACTGATTACTGTGTAAATGCCATTGGCAGTGATGGGGTTAATCTGGAGGGGGCGCTTTAAGGGTTAACTGTGTTCCCTCAGTGTGTTCTAACTGTTTGGGGGCTGGGCTGGCAGGAGGAGGGGAGTGATCATGGCATCCATATACAGGAAGCCTGTGATCATAGCCCTTCCCCCTCTGTCAGAACGGAGATCCGTGTTTACATACACGGACCTCCGTTCTTTCACTGCGAGGGGGCCATCGCGGGTAGCCGGCAGAGTCCACCCTACCTGCTCTCTGGCCCCCCTGGAACACAGTGAGCGTTACTCGTTATCACAGCTGCCATCATGTGATAGTGGTTTTCGATAAAGAGCCACTTTGCCGCCGTCACGCTGCAGCAGGCGGTCGGCAAGTGGTTAAACGTATATTTTATTAATTTTTAGTAGCAGTACAAAGTAACAGAGTTACAAAACATTATCAGTTACATTTCTCATGACAGGATACATGGTACAGTGTTTCCAAATTGCCAATGCATTCGTATATAGCATTGTACCAGAAATGAACCAAGCATATGTGGACTGAACAGATAAGCAACAAGAAAATTTACATCTTATCCATATTGCATACAATTGTTTTCAACACACCAGATCACATATGAGAGGGGGAAGAAAGAAGAAAAAAAAAGGGGGGTGGGGTGGAGGAGGAAAACCCACCTAGGGGGAGTGTGCTCCTGAATGTAGAGGGGGTGGGGACACCACCAACCACCCCCTCCACTTTTTCAATGTTTTACTTTGGTGACTTGTGGGGATTTGGTTTTTTTTCTCTGTTAGCTTCTCCAGATTCCATCTTGTCATCATGTAAATAGACGACCAGAATGGTGAGCTACAATGAGGTGGGGATTAGCATCACAATCCCCTAGGTGTTGCTGCTGGACCACACATTTCACAGTGCATGGTGTAAAAGATGGAGGCACAGCAGCAGAAGGAAGGGGAGGATTTCCAGATGTATTAAGGCCAGTAGGCTCCTTTTTACAACTGACTTCAACCCTGTGAGGCAGAACAGCAGCACAGGAGGAGCAGGAATAGGGTGTTGACATTGTGGAGGAGAAGGAGGGCATGGGGCAGGCTTCCAGGGGTATGATTCACCATGGGTTGAGCGTGGGTGGGTTACGATTGTTGACCTCAGCAACAGCAGCGAATTTGTACCCGATACAAGGGGAAAATATCAGAAGAAATACAATTCTTGGAAGGCCTGCAGTAGAACAACCCCTTTGCCCCCTTTCCAGAGAGTGGCGGGATCCTTTTTCCTGGTCAATGTACCTCTGGTCTTTAGGCTGCTGAAAAGAGGAGCAACAGTAGTGGTGTCAATTTTCATCAAGTCAATTTTAATGCCACATTGGACAGGCTTGGCTGCTGGCGAAAGTCACAGGCAGTGTCTAAACTATATATGATGTCAGACTATCTGGGGTCCATAGCGCATGTGGGCAAATTTCCACATGAGTAACCTATGGACTTTTGGATGACCAGGCAGGACCACTGACCAGAGCCTGGTCAGTATGCAGTGGAGATTGTAGTTTGTCCCATTGTCAGTGTGCTGTCAAAGAGGGCATCTAGTGCAGCACCAATTTTATGACAGAGAGACAAGTCTGCCTGTCCCTTGACACAGTTGACAAACTTACTTTTGGCTGTGAGTTTGTTCAATATTTCTGGCTGTTGACTCTGAAATAATACTGTCAGAAACCTTGTGCCAGCTTTCATCCTAAGACATGCTGTTTGAGTAATGCTCATATTCATAAGCATAGAAGACACATTGCCCGTTTGCCCACACATGTGAGCATGCACGTGTTCACTGATGACAAGGTGCCTATTTAAACCTGTTGAGTCCTACACTGGTCCTGTGGTCTATGGTCTTCAGCTTTGTCCCCATGATCTAGTCTTGATGCACATCCGTGACTCTGCTACCAACCCAGCTACCTCTCTGACCTTGCTCTCATATTATTTTTGCCTGCACAAGTTTGCTGACTGCCTTTCCTACTGACCCCAGCCTGGACCACTGACAACATTTCTGCCTAGTGACTCTGTAGCTCATTGCCCAATTGTTGCTAACCTCTGCCTGTTCCTGACTCTGATTCTGTGTATGTCCTGGTGTCTGCCACTAGCTGAACTTGGTACAACCAGAGCACATCACCAGCTGTAACTTTGCTCTTCAGATACCAGCGCTCCCAAGTTCCTGTAGTGGCCATACCTTGGCCCTTATGCCATTCCTTCATCCCTGCAATTTACTTTCTCATTATCTCTATATTTAAACCAAGCAGTAATTTTAAGGTAAAAAAATTCAAATACACATTAAAAAATACTGTATACGATGCCAGAAAAGTATATCGCTGATGGTATCCATGAGAGACATACGGTTACATGATACCACATACAACTTAAAGTGATATTAATTTTTTAGCTTTAGATTATTTTTTAGCACTAGCAGCTGATTTAATCACCTACTGAGTATGCAACATTTTATCCTTTAACCCTTGCCAAGGTTTCCTGTTTCAGATGTCTCCTTTCTCTTGCAACATCCTATGGAGCCACCCTTGTATGCAGGGACTACAGTTGTGTCTCCCTATACTGAGTGCGTCAATTGAAACACATACCACTGGAGCCTAGGATGGCAAGGCACTCCCCTACTCCTCCCTCCTCCTCCCCCCTCCCTCAGCAATGAGAAAGGAGGAGCCAGCCGCATTGAAAATTGAAACTGCTGGGATAAGAATTTTAACAAATGAAAAATGTTTATTTTATTGTGTTTGGTGTGTTAAATAAAAGTTTTTTTTACCATTTCAACCCTTTCACTTTCAGAGTCAATTTTGTATTTTTGCATGCATATTAAAATATATGTTAGGCATAAAGATTAGTCAAAACACCAAAACATAAAAACATTTCTGAAAACAGAGACCCTGTAGAATAAAATAGTGATTTTTTTTTTATGTTGAAAGTTAATTTTAGTGCACACAAACACAATATATTAGCCAATTTGTGGTAAAGTATAAACAATGAGGTTGTGCTGAGTAAATAGATACCCAATAAAATGTAAATTTACAGGAGCTTGTGAAATGGCAACAAACTATAATACTGGCCCTAGAATTATTGTTGTCACTCCTGCGCATACAGTAATTTATAAAATATGCAATTCAATCATCATTTTAGCATGTAGGCATCCTGGCACATGCATGTACATGGGGGGGGGGGGGGAAGTTATGTTTTTTTTTTGGTCATTTTACAATTTGTCTTTTACATAACATCTTTGCTATCACCTAGGGGTACAACAACCCCTAGGTGATAGCATATTTGTCTATCTGGCTTAATAGCCTTGACAATGTCCAGAACTGATTTTCAGGATCCATTGCCCTCATTGAGTTTCAGATTGAGGATAGCAATTTTTAGATTTTACTATGGGTTTGACATATGAACCACAAACCACATCTGGATATAGACTGCAAATGGCTCCCTAGTGTATAATTTATCATATTATATTTTCTTCACTGTTCAAATAACAATATGTACTGTACAATATAATAGTTTTGAGTTTTTCTGCATTTTTACCATTTAAATATAATTGCCCTTTTATTAAATATATTTTCAAGTTTATGTGCCCTTTAAGCTGGTGGCACCTGAAAAGCTGCATCAAATCCAATATGACAGCATTTATTTTTTAGACACGCTTTTCAATGCACATTAGGCTAATCTATCTTTGATATAAATGTAGATTTACAGATACCTAGTGTAGATGTGAAGATGGTTTGGAAAGCTTTACATCAGCAGGAAAAACAAGGATCTTTGGAGCTTGCGATTTCTCCTGGACATGCATGAAAGTCTCCCCTGCAGTTTCAGCTACTTCAAAGGCCGGCTATGCCAATTATATATTTCTGCTGTCCCTTTCACTATACTCACCTATGGTATAGTGACATATTTCTGAAGTAAATGTTTCTTGGTGTAATTTAAAACACAATGGAGGCCTCTCTAAATTCAACCCAGCAAGCTTGGCCTTATTAAATGTTCGCATTGAAATTCAGGCCACAGACACAAAAGATGCTCCCCTGCTGCAGGATGGCACAATATGCAAATTCAGGTCAAACTGGTTGGATTTATTTGAAGGGAGAAGGGAGTACAGACACTATCCCTTAGAGTTTGAAGCTGGAAATTAGATTGTAATTTTCTTTTGGACCATGTGAATAACTAGAGGGATTATTTGGTCAGCATAAAAAAGGCTATTTGTTATAAATGTCCTCTTTGGAGCTTACAAAATACAGTTCAACTTGACCAGGGCCACGTGCACAGTCCTAGATTGGGTTTAGGCAAGGTTTTTAATCTTGTCTTTAGACTAAACATGGCACACATTTAGATACAATATGAGACTTACTGCTTTCACAAACCTTGAGACTGACAAGGTGCTTCAAATATAAGAATAAAATACACACAAAATGACATGGTTACTACTACTGAAAAAAGACTGATGCTGATCAGGTTGTCTTTATCCTACTTTTCTGACTTCCAGAGCTTCAGTGCTCTTTGCTGGTATAGCTGAGTAGAAAATTACAATCTAATTTCCAGCTTCAAACCCCTCAGTGCAAGTGTCATGACACAGGCATGTATTGCAAATGAAGAGATGCAGTGTATCAGACCAGGTCTGACTACATGTTTATTTTGGTAATGTAATTTAGGTTTAAAGCGGGGTTCCATCCGTCTCCTCCCCCCCCCCCCTCTGGTGCTGCATTTGGAACCTTTTAGGGGGGGAAGGGGAAACAGGTACTTGTTTTTGACAGTTACCCTTCCCCACTTCCAGGATACGTCCCTCAGAAGTTCGGTCATCTCCTCCTTCCTCTGCTGCCAGGCCAGTTAGAAAGTGCAAATGCTTCACTGCCAATTTCCCTTACTAGTAATGGTGGCAGCACCCAACAGCCGATCCGAAAATCAGCTGGAGTGCCGACATCACGGGAACCCTGAACAGGTAAATGTCCTAATATTGAAAGTCACTAACTACAGTATTTGTAGTTGCTGACTTTTAATTTTTGGAGGAGGTGGGCGGAACACCTCTTTAACCACTTCAATACTGAGCACTTTTCCCCCTTCCTGCCCAGGACAGTTTTCAGCTTTCACCACTGTCAGGGCTGGTGCTAGACTATTTTTCACCCTAGGCAAGACCAGCTACTTGCAAAAAAAATAAAAATAAATGGCTTTGTGCAGTGCCATTAAATAATAGTACAATACACTCTTTGATCACAGATCCCAGTGTGTATTGTGTGACAGTGTCACAGTGTTTTTTTTTAATAATTGCACTTTCATTATTTCACTGTGTGCCATTAAAAATATATATATTAATGGTGGAAGTGGCCACAGTGGCAGAGGGCCCGATTGCAAGTGCGACCTTTGCGACCCTGGTCATTTGGGACAGATTAAGAGCATCATAGGCCTGGTGCTGAGGGATTTGATGGACCATGGATTATGATGCCCCTTGCCCTGTATGCTACATTAAAAATGTATCTGCCTTTATTAACCACCACTTGTGCCTAAGCACTCCTTCCATCACCACCCACTGCACCTGGGACCCCTTTCCTCATTATCTACTGTACTTGTAGCCTCCCTTACCTTACCACTCACTGTACCTCTCTTCCCTCACAACCCACCATGCCTGGGCCCCCCATCCCTCACTATCCACCATGCCTAGGTACACCTTCCCTTACCACCTACCGTGCCAACCCCCTTTATTGCAGAAATACTACAGGAGATGGTCAGAGACTGCAGACATGGTACAGGAGATGGTCAGAGACTGCAGACATGACACAGGATATGGTCAGAGACTGCAGACATGGGGCAGGAGATGGTCAGAGACTGAAGACATAGTACAGGAGATGGTCAGAGACTGCAGACATAGTACAGGAGATGGTCAGAGACTACAGAAATGATACAGCAGATGGTCAGAGACTGCAGACATAATACAGGAGATGATCAGAGACTGCAGACATAGGGCAGGAGATGGTCAGAGACTGCAGACATAGGGCAGGAGATGGTCAGAGACTACAGACATAGGGTAGGAGATGGTCAGAGACTGCAGACATACTACAGGAGATGGTCAGAGACTGCAGACATACTACAGGAGATGGCCAGAGACTGCAGACATACTACAGGAGATGGTCAGAGACTGCAGACATACTACTGGTGATGGTCAGAGACTGTGAACATTGTACAAGTGTGTCCTAGCAGTGACCAGTGTGGAAAAACATTGATCGTTGCACTATGTGTAAACAGGAGTTCACAAGATATAAGAAAGTGCCAAAAAAAAAAATTACTACCAGTCAATTGCTCAAGCACAGGAGGACAGTAAATGGTCAACAGGTCTGTGAAGCTCCCAGCCTGGCCAGCTAATTGCTACAAAGATAACAAGGAACAGTTCAAAGAAATCAAGGATGGCTGATACAGGACTCGGACACAAACAGTTATAAAAACAGCTGAAGTTGCAGCATTTTCCATTCTCCCGTCCTGTGTGCAGGGTGTAGTGTAAATAAAAACAAAAATAAGAAGCAGTGTGAGAAGACAGAGGGGAAATCATTCCTTGATCAATATGATCAATGCCTAATCTAATGGGAGAACACACTGATGATCAGACTTCTGCAGTCAACATTGCCAGTGAGCCTGAGACATGTTTGATCTGTGATCATCATACCTTTTTCATACTCTGTGTGTAAAATCCCCTCCATCTCTTGCTCGGGCCACTGGCATCTTCAGGACAAATGTGGCACTCTGAGTAATCTCATTGGCTAAGGAGGAGTTGGGAGGCGGAGCAACTTAAGCAGTCACAAACTTCCACTCAGAAGTGCAGCTCTCTATCAATGGCCCTGTTGGGAGCCTGGGGGATGAGGAGGAGAGGCAAGGGCCAGCTGCGCCACTAGGCGGCTGTACTCCCTAGGCGGCTGCCTACTTTGCCTAGTAAGAGCACCGGCCCTGATTGCTGTCACTTTTAATGACAATTGCGTGGTCATGCAACACTGTACTCAAACTTTTTATCATTTTCTTCCCACAAATAGAGCTTTTTGGTGGTATTTGATCACCACTGGGGTTTTTATTTTTTGCTAAACAAACTAAAAAAGACTGACATTTTTTGAAAAAAAAAAAAGTATTTCTTCGTCTGTTATAAAATTTTGTTTTCTCCTTCACTGATTGGCACTGATGATGCTGCACTGATGAGGCAGCACTGATGAACACTGATGAGGAGGCACTAATATGTAGAATTTATGGGCACTGATATGCAACACTAATGGGCACTGATAGACGGTACTGATAGGTGGCACTGACGTGCACTGATAGGTGCCACTGATGGGCACTAATAGATGGCACTGATGGGCACTGATAAATGGCACTGACAGGCAGCACTGATGAGGAGGTACTGTCAGTCATTACTGATGGGCCCTGATTGGCATCATTGAAGGCTGCACTGATGGGCACTGATTGGTACTTTGATGAGCACTGACTGGCAGCTAAAGGGCAGTGATTGGTAGATGTGTTGGACACCTCTGATGGGGGCTGATCTGATAATCAATGCACTGATTATCAGCTCAAACCCCCCCTCTCTGACAGGAGATATCCAGTCAGGAGAACGAAACCACCTTCCAGCCGTCATTCTGCTATAGGCTGGACGGGAAGTAGTTAAAGTGTTACTAAACCCAGAACCTGTATTCATTATATTTGGTCTCCCACAGTACACAGAACATAGAGAAGCAATAGTTTTAGTAAATATAAACTGACAAATCCCTGTTCTCATGTATATAGCAGTTAGAGCAGTCTTGTGACTTGTATCAGTGTGTGTGCTGAAAGCTTGTAGGAGGAATTTTCATTTCTCCCACGATTATCCTATCAGGCTTTAAGACCCCTGACCCTCTGTCTGGACAGTGCTGATTGGCCCTGTGCTGATCACATGCACCTTCCCAAGGAAAAAACCTCTTTAGCAATGCACACCAAACTGAGCAGCCTGACTTCATAGACTGTAAATATTAGGTTATTTTTTGAGTCTGTGGAAGAAGGAGACAATCAGAGCAGACAGGATCTCACAGCCTTTTTACACAATGCAGAGCATTAACCCCTTAGGTTCCACACTAAGGGGTATAACCAGCATGCTTTACTTCATATACAGACTGATTTTACTGTTGTGAGTTCAGTAACACTTAGTCATTCATCTGGGGTGGCATCTTTATTGTTAACACAGTATTCCATGTTTCAATATGCCCCTGTACACAGCCCACATTACCCACCACAACACATTTGTAGGGAAGAGACCCTTGTCCTCTCAACATTGGAATAATCTGCTTTGTCAATGCAGGTGTTTGGAAGCTGGCACTGGGTTATAGGGGGAATGAGAATGACAGGAGGCAGGGTGTTAGCAAGCTGGCAGTGGTGTGCCAGGGGTGATGAGGATGACAGGAGGTTGAGTGCCAGCAAGATGGCAGTGGGGTGCCAGGTGTGATGAACAAGAGGATGAGGATGACAGGGGGCAGGTTGTTAGCAAAGGTTGCAGTGGGGTGCTAGGTATGATGAAGATGAGTATGACAGGGGGTAGGGTGGTGTTAGCAAGGCCACAGTGGGGTGCAAGGTGTGATGAAGATGAGGATGACAGGGGATAGGTTGTTAGCAAAGTTGCAGTGGGGTGCCCGTGTGATGAACATGAGGATGAGGATGAAGGGTGGTAGGGTATTAGCAAGGTTGCAGTGGGGTGCCAGGGGTGATGAACACAAGGATGAGGATGATAGGGGGTAGGTTGTTAGCAAGGTTGTAGTTGGGTGCCAGGTATGATGAAGATGAGGATGACAGGGGGTAGTGTGTTAGGAAGGTGACAGTGGGGTGCCAGGTGTGATGAAGATGAGGATGAGGGTGACAGGGGGTTATGTGTTAGGAAGGTTGCAGCAGGGTGCCAGGGGGAGTAAAATGAGGATGACAGGGGGTAGTGTGTTAGCAAGGTAGCAGCAGGGTGCCAGGTGGGATGAAGATGAGGATGAGGATGACAGGGAGTAGAGTGTTGGCAGGCGGCAGTGGGGTGCCAGGTGTGATGAAGATGAGGATGAGGGTGACAGGGGGTTGTGTGTTAGGAAGGTTGTAGCGGGGTGCCAGGTGGGAATAAAATGAGGATGACAGGGGGTAGTGTGTTAGCAAGGTAGCAGTGGGGTGCCAGGTGGGGTGAGGACAATGACAGGGGAAGAGAGAGAGAAAAAGAGGAAAGGTGCAGAAAGAGAGAAAGAAGGATCACAAATATGAAAAAAAGAAAACATAACACATTTTTGGCACAATCTGAATTATTTACAAATTTATAAATTGTGAAATACATGTATTTTTAAGAGTTTAGAAATATCCATTACCTCAACATGCACGTCTGCGGGCTGTAATTGTTGCTGTTGAGAGGTCAAAAAAAAAGAACACTGCAAAAATATTTACAGTGGTGTTATCTAGTTTATGGGAATCACTGCTTCTTGAAATCTACTACAGCCTGTGTCCTCATGCTTTTATGGGTGGCGCATCATACATCAATTAAGACATCCCACCCACTGTGTTCTTTTTAGTTACTGTGCATGTAGGAGGAGGGAGGGACTGGGCTGTCATTTAGGATCTGTATACACGCCCAAAATGTGTGATGCCACTACCATGTGACCTTACTAGCTCTAATCAAACAGGACATGTTCTCTACAACAATAGAGACCAAACTGAGCATGTGCAGCATTTGCAGCCCGACTACACTCACTGTGTCGTATCCAGACCTGTCCAGTGTGACGGTGCAGGAGGGGAAGATCTGTGCATACAGGATCAAAGAGCCTTTTTATACAATGCAGAGATTTAACCCCTTAAGTTCCACAGTGAGTATAACAAGTATGCTATTTTGCACACAGTATACAGACAGATTTTACTGTTGTTAGTAACACTTTGACGTGTTTGTAACCTTACACTGCATGCCAGCTGCCAAACCTTCTCTTTTATCCAGCTGTAACATGAAGTGTAAGTGTTTGTGGAAAACAAAGCATCTAAATACCATTTTTGCAGATATCTTCAGGCCAGTCACCTGACTCCCGGCTGCTCTTCTACTCTGATCCAGGACTACAGTGGGATGAGTCGAGATCTCCCACTGATGTCAGCCGGAAGGTCACGTGACTGCTGTGCTGGCCGCTTGGCTCCTCCCGCTGTAGCCCTTAGATGGGGGCAGAGACCTGCAGATAACTGCAAGAAAGGTATTTAGACACTTAGTTTTCTACAAAACTTACACTGAATGTTATAGCGGGATAAAAGAAATGGGCTGGCAGTACATTTTTTAAATGTTTAAAATACTATTAATAGCGGCAGGAGGGGAGGGGAGGGGCAGCTCACACACACATACACAGAGCTGACAGGCAGGAAGGCGGGAGAGAGGACAGAGAAGAACACAAAAGAGATTGGATGACCGAGGCACGTAAACTGACCACCGGGTCAGGGCTCAACAGCCATGATATACTGTGGTCAGTTTACAGGGGGAGGGCAGAAACTGTCAGGATCAGCCAGGTATTTCAGATGATACAGAGGGCAAAATTACACAGTACAAGCACTGTGCTGTCATGCATGCTTTAAGGGAACAGGATCCATTTTTTTTAGGGTAACAAACACTTTAAATCTCATAAAACTCCTGTAGCTTTGGTCTAAAGGAAAGCAAACGCCACACCGACCCCTTCCTCCCGTTCTACTGTTGTCAGTTTTTCCATGAAGGAGGTAATAAGAAAAATTACTTCCTGACCCCCCCAAAAGGTAGCTGATTTGATTCCATCTTTGCCACGTAGCATTTAGAATTAATAATGTTGGGTATTATTCTTTGCAAACCACCCCGTCTGTTTTCAACTCGCTGTTGGTTTTTTCTATAATTGCCTCATGCAGTACAGAATTCTACAATTTAACCGCTTGCCGACGGCTGATCGGCAATTGACGGCGACAATGTGGCTCTGTAACGCGAATCGCCGTCATACGACGGCGGCCGCGATACAGAGCCACTGTGAGCGCGCGCGCGCCGCCGGAGGCGCGCGCGCGCTCACTGTGTCCGGGGGGGTCCAGGGAGCGGGTCCGGCGGCTTCGATTGCCGCCGGCCACCCGCGATGCCCCCCCCGGAGCGAATGAGCGGAGGTCCGTGTATGTAAACACGGACCTCCGCTCTGTGTGAGGGGGAAGGGAAGTGATCACAGCCTTCCTGTAAGTGAAGGCTGTGACCACTTCCTTTCCCCAGCTAGGCAAGCCCCCCTACAGTTAGAACACGCCCAGGGAACATAGTTAACCCTTAGAGCGCCCCCTGCAGGTTAACCCCTTCACTGCCAATGGCATTTACACAGTAATCAGTGCATTTTTACCCCCCCGTAGCGCCCACCGGCCGCCGTTAGCTTCGGCGGCCTGGGCGAGGGACCTGGGGGGGCCTGTGTCACTCGCGCGCGCGCGG
>BLSH010282033.1:50040-80345 GCA_018402905.1 Glandirana rugosa | reverse complement strand
GCATAATTTACCCTTTAATGGAACAGTAGTATAATCGCTATGGAGTATAGTTCATAGAGCTGTATTTGATAGCGTTTCGTTGTAATGGCAGGTTTTGCATGTATGGTGTTTGGTTTGGAGGTCCTTTGTGGGACAGTGCTTTGGGCTTCAGTAGAGGCCATGTGTCCACATGGCTTCCATTGTCATCTGGAGACAGCTGTTTCTCATACAGGCCGACCAACCCCCTCATGCATGCAAGCCTCTCCTATTGTATAGTTTGAATATAAACAAGTGTGTCATTGGTTGGTGGTTTGCATTAAACTCATGTCATGTGACTGTGCCTTGGAGGCTGATTGGCTGATTGTGAAGCCATCAAGTCCTATTGTTATAACTGTTTGAGCAGTATAAATAAAGAGACCAGGCATACAAAGGCAGGACATCCCTGCGAGCTGCTATGTGAGAAAAGCGATCTGTGTCTGTGTCTGCTTCAACACGAGTGCACTCAAATGCATTATGCAAAAGAGCTGAAAAGTGCGCTTATTAGCGCAGGCAAAATATAATGCATACAAGGTATTATAATTGCCCTTACAATAGGCAGCACTGATAAGCAACACTGACGGGCACTGATAGGTGGCACTGATAGGCACTCATAGGCAGCACTGATAGGTGGCACAGATGGCACTGGTGCGTATAGCACTGTTAGGGATGGCACTGGAAGGCATCACATGTGGGCACAGTGCCATCCCTACAGTGCAGTGTATTGCCCTTACCTGGTGGTCTAGTGGGGGCTCCCTGGTGGTCCTAGGCGAACTCCATATTGTCTCCCTGGTGGTCCTGGGTGGCCTCCTCATGCTGTCCCTGGGGGGGCTCCCTGGTGGTCCTGGTCAGCTCCCTGGTGGTCCAGTGTGGCGATCCTGAGGGGGGCTGCACTGATAAACGTTCAGCGCAGCCCCCCAGTCAGGAGAGAAGCCGATCGGCTCTCCACTGCTCAGGTCTGCAGACCTGAGCAGAGGAAAAGCCAATAAGCGGCTCTTCCTATTTACACTGTGATCAGCCTTGATCCGATGGAAGCCTTTTACCTCAGTCGGTAATGCGGCGGGTCAGACTGACCCACGGCACCACCAATTGCCGCGATGCGGCTTATCCTGATCACGTCATATGACGTCCGATCAGGATAATGAACCACCCGCCCCGCCGTCATTTGTTAATAGACCAGGCGGGAACTGGTTAAGGACGCTTTGATTTATTTTACAACAGGTTATTGTACACAGACTGTATAGAAGGGCTAGCGCCAACTTCTTGTTGGTATTTTTGTAGTGGAAGTGTAATACACTTTAGGCTTAATGTACATGGCACGTTTTAAAACCTCTCCTGAACAATTTCACTTGACAGATATTAACCAACGTAAAAACGCCTGTAAACGAAACATGGCTAAACGCGAGTTACCGCATTTACAAGATATTACGGGCAGCCTCTGAACATCAGTCCTAAATGCATTTTTTTGCTTTCCACAAAAAGCTTCTAAACTCAACTGCCTAGAAACGACTATAAACGGCCCTGGTTACATGTACTGATAAGATGGCATAGAGGAGAGTTCAGGGGCAGCTGAAAAAAAACACCCAATGACTCATAAACGTTTGTTTACCAGCAGCAGTGTGCATGAGGCCTAAGAGGCAGCTGCTCCTGTTCACATTTTTTCATTATTTTTATTTTTTTAATATTTTCAAAGGATGGCACCCTCTTATTATTAGGGCATTTACTTCAATTTCTTCACTCAAACCATTTGGTAATAGGGAGTTCAATGTAAATGTCAATATGTTTCCCTTTCACATAGTCAATTGAAATGTTCGCCCGCTGAGAATTTTGCAGACCAAACACTCTCTAACCCAAACACTTAGTTCCTTGGGGGATATTTTGTGGTGCACAGCAAAGTGTCTAGGAATACTGTGTTTTGTGCATCCTTCCTCGATGAATCTCCTATGCTTGCCTAAACGGGCATGCAGAGTTCTGATTGTTCAGCCTACATAAAGTAGACCACATGGACAGTTAAGCCAATAAACTACAACCTGAGATGGGCAGGTCTCAAGGAAGATGTTATAGGTTTTCCATTACTATCAAAAGTCTTTTGTCCATGGGTTACATTTCTAGAGGTGAGGCATTTTAGGTCTTTGCAATGGTACATCCCTGTTAATGACTGAAAAACTGGGTATGGTAGATGTTTTTTTCAGGGTTTTGATCTTGTTTCTTACACTCTTATTTTTCACACGGGGTGCCTTACAGTATGTGAACTTTGGTTTGGGGCGAATTTATCTTTCAAGTGGGGATCTTGTTGTGGAATGGCCCTATGTTTGGTGATTCTTTCTGTTTTTCTGTATTGTTGGTGGAACTTGGTGATAAATCGAAGGTGTTCATCAGGTTTTCGGGTCAAGTGGTGTGTGGGTGGATTTAGGTAGTGAGAGTAGGCATAATTGACTAGTTGAAATGGATGACCCTTTTCAGAAAATTTGGACACTAGCACTTGGCTCTAAACAAAAAAAAACCTCTTAGTACAGTTTTGATATAATTTGCAGAACTGGCTTTTGGTTATGTTTCTGATCCACTTTGGATGCTGGTAACCAGTAAATTGGAGATAGGAATTGCCAAGCTCTAGGTCCAAGAATATCAATGTCAAATGGCTACATATATGAGTCCAGGGTGAATCCGATTGCCTCTCGGGGAATCAGGAAGGAATTTTTTCCCCCGTTATAGCAAATTGGATCCATGCTTTGCTGGGGTTTTTTGCCTTCCTCTGGATCAACTGTGGGTGAAGGATTGTATATGGGATTATTTGGTTGTATGTGTGTATGTGTATGTGTATATGTATATATATATATATATGTATATACATTTTTTTTTTTGGTTGAACTGGATGGACTTGTGTCTTTTTTCAACCTGACTAACTATGTAACTATGTAACTATGAGTGAAAGACAGGCCAAATTTATTGTTACAGAACTCTACAACTGTGACACAGAGTTGGTAGGGCCATCCCAGATAATGATCTATGTATCACGCTTAATATGCGATATGTTGAACAAAGGGATTATTGTTCCATATGTGTATGTTTTCCTAGTTGTCCATGGTTAAGTTTGCATAGCTGGGGGCAACATGTGCCACCATCGCTGTGCCTTTCTTTGTATTAGGTGCCATCCAGCTGGAAATAGTTATGCTCCATGCAGAATTTTGTTGCCCGGAGAAGTTGGCCTGCTTGTCATTCATAAAGGGGTCTGTGAGTAGAAAATGTTAAATAGCATGCACGCCTACCTCCTAGACAATCGATGTGTATAAGGAGGAAAGCCAAACGAGTCCCACGAGTAAGGGCGCAAGTTTTCTAATAAATACTTACTGTCTCTGTATGATGAGAGGGCCAAAACAAATGGTTGTAGGAAGTGATCAACATACAGGGAGTGGCCACTGGTGATGTTCTCAATGGATGCTACAATGGGAAGACCCAGTCGATAATGACTATCTTTATGGATTTGGCCTAAATTATAGACATATGGGGTCTGGAAGAATTCCCTACGGCGAAAGGCTACCTCATTTTTGACCAGAACTCCATCAGCTTATGCTGAATTTATGAGAAGGTTAAGTTCAGCAATGTAGGTGGCCATTTTGGTAGTTTCTGATACCAGTGGGCGTCAGACAGCAATCTGTTGGTCTCCTTCATGTAATCTTCCCTATCCTGAACTACAATTCCTCCTCCTTTGTCTCCTGGCTTAATGATCATGGTTGTTGGAGAGCACTTGTAAAGCTTTATATTGAGCAGATGTCAGGTTGTGGCTTTGGAGGATGAGAATGTTTTGTAAATTTTTAGGATGTCACCATAAAAGATTTTGTAAAAATTACTTAATGTAGGCACCTTTGGCTGTCAGTGTTTTAGAGATACCTGAAGGGGCTTTCATATTGTAGTGACCTGGCAAACCTGTTCAAATCTTTGAAAGCCATAAGGGGTTAGGCTTTGGGTAAGGGGCAAAATTGAGGCTTTTGTGAAGGAGAGAGCCGCTAGGTGCATGTGTGGAGAGATTGAATATTTTTATTGCAGTGTAATAGTCTCTTTCCTTTTTTTCTTCTGAGTTCCTTTGCTTACTCTTCAGTGTGATTTCTTTTGCGGTTGTTGAGGTTGGAGAGGGATTGTACTAAAAAAAGAATCTGGGAATGGCATAAGAGTGAGTGGGGCTGTCAACCGACACAATTATCAGTAGCATTGGGAATAGGGCATCTGACTTGGGGGTCAGAGCTAGTCTCAGTCGGTGGTGATGTGTCAGATTCTGCGAGAGGGATCATGGCTGGGGGCCTGTCTCTCCAGCTATTGTAGTGGAGGTGGGGGTGTGATGCATTTGATTGGAACTGGGAACTTTATTTTCACCTTATGGAGTTGGTATCCTGGAAGAATTCATATGGGGTGAGGTGGGGGCATAGTCTTTTCTCATTGCAGTGGAAGTGGTGCTGTTGAATCAATGACTCTTTATTGATCTTTGGAGATGTAGAGTTAGCACCTGTTCTGGAGGGATGTATGTTTGTGGGGAAGACCGGGTGTTTGATGTATAACCTAGTGGGAGCACGTGGCTTTCTACAGTAATGTTGCATAATACAGTATCTCACAAAAGTGAGTACACCCCTCACATTTTTGTAAATATTTTATTATACCTTTTTATGTGACAACACTGAAGAAATTACACTTTGCTACAATGTGAAAAGTGTAAAGTGAAAATGTCCAAATTGGGCCCAATTAGCTATTTTCCCTCCCTGGTGTCATGTGGCTTGTTAGTGTTATAAGGTCTCAGGTGTGAATGTGGAGCAGGTGTTTTAAATGTGGTGTTATCGCTCTCACTCTTTCATACTGGTCACTGGAAGTTCAAAATGGCACCTCATGGCAAATAACTCTCTAAGGATCTGAAAAAAAAGAATTGTTGCTCTACATAACGATGGCCTAGGCCAGTGTATCTCAACCAGGGTTCTGTGGAACCCTGGGGTTCCTCCAGAGGTTGCTAGGGGTTCCTTGAGCAATGGTCAATTTCTACCTCTCAGATAAATTCCCAATGACATCATTGATCTTTTTAGCTATCTATAAGGGGGTAATTCTTCTCAATGAGCAGAAGTGTAAGGAGCATTCTTCCCATTGACCATCACACTAATGTATCATGAGTTGTAGATTTTTCATTTTTAGCAGGGGTTCCCCGAGCCTGGAGAATTATTTCCAGGGTTCCTCGGTGTTGAAAAGGTTGAGAAAGGCAGGCCTAGGCTATAAGAGGATTGCCAATACCTTGAAACTGAGCTGCAGCACGGTGACCAAGACCATACAGTGGTTTAACAGGACAGGTTCCACTCAGAACAGGCCTCACCATGGTCGACCAAAGAAGTGGAGTGCACATGCTCAGTGTCATATCCAGAGGTTGTCTTTGGGAAATAGACATATGAGTGCTGCCAGCATTGCTGCAGAGGTTGAAGGGGTGGGGGGGACAGCCTGTCAATGCTCAGACTATATGCCGCACACTGCATCTAATTGGTCTGCGTGGCTGTTGTCCCATAAGGAAGCCTCTTCTAAAGATGATGCACAAGAAAGCCCGCAAACAGTTTGCCAAAGACAAGAAGACTAAGGACATGGATTACTGGAACCATGTCCTGTGGTCTGATGAGACCAAGATAAACATATTTGGTTGAGATGATGTCAAGCGTGTGTGGCGGCAACCAGGTGAGGAGTACAAAGACAATTGTGTCTTGACTACGGTCAAGCATGGTGGTGGGAGTGTCATGGTCTGGGGCTGCATGAGTGCTGCCGGCACTGGGGAGCTACAGTTCATTGAGGGAACCATGAATGCCAGCATGTACTGGGACATACTGAAGCAGAGTATGATTCCCTCGCTTCGGAGCCTGGGCCGGGGGGCATTATTCCAACATAACGACCCCAAACGCACCTCCAAGATGACCACTGCCTTGCTAAAGAAGCTGAGGATAAAGGTGATGTACTGGCCAAGCATGTCTCCAGACCGAAACCTTATTGAGCATCCACAAACAGAAGGTGGAGGAGTGTAAGGTCACTAACATCCACCAGCTCCATGATGTCATCATGGAGGAGTGAAAGAGAACTCCAGTGGCAACCTGTGAAGCTCTGGTGAACTCCATGCCCAAGAGGGTTAAGGCAGTGCTGGAAAATAACGGAGGCCACACAAAATATTGAAACTATTGAACCCAATTTGGACATTTTCACTTAGAGGTGTACTCACTTTTGTTGGCAGTGGTTTAGACATTAATGGCTGTGCGTTGAGTTATTTTAAGGGGACAGCAAATTTACACTGTTATACAAGCTGTACACTCACTACTTTACAATGTAGCAAAGTGTCATTTCTTCAGTGTTGTCACATGAAAAGATATAATAAAATAATTACAAAAATGTGAGGGGTGTACTCACTTTTGTGAGATACTGTATGTTCTGGGGGTGTTCTGTCCTTGGGGGTACTTGATCAGGGTTTATGATTCCATCTGGTTTCGTATGGGGCAAATTAATAATTGCGTGGATGAAAAGTGAGGTGTAGGTTTTAGGGACATCAAGGTTGGAATATTGGTGGGGCTTTTTGTTTTTTTCCAGCTAAAACTGTGTGTTATAGTCATGTCATCTTCCTTTTTTTTTGTGTTTTTTTTATTTTTATTTTAACACATTTTAAAAGTGCACTGGAAGGGTAGGTACAGGCTTTAATAAGGGTTGTGGCTTTATTTCGGTAGTGCTAGTTTTTTATGGACTTTTGTAATATGATAATGTTTATTCATTTTTAGGAACAAAAATCTGCTAGTTTCCATTCCAATTTTAGATGAGGATCCAGAAAGTTGCAGCTTTTTATGATGTGTAAACATCTAGGGGTGATTTTTAAATCAAAGTATTTTCTAAGAAGAAACATATTCCACCACTGAGAATTGGTGGATATGGCATCTTCTAATTTATGAAAAATTATTCTTGATTGTGAAAGAGAAACATTTTAAATATCTACATTGAACTCTCTATCACCAAATGGTCTGAATAATGACATTGATGTCAATACCATCATCTAAACCATCGGTACTTGTACATACAACCTTTTCTTTCACCTTACCCCTCTGATAGTTTTTATTTATCTCTTCCTGGAGGGTTCTACCATCCCTCATACCCACAATTTTAGTAATTTGTGTGACCCATTTAAAGCTTTCCTTTTTCCCAGGGGTTTCCACCATCCCTCACACTTACAATACTTGTGATTTGTGTGATGCATTCATTTTTACAAAAATCTTACATTTTTATCCTTGAGGTTGCCACCACACTTGCAACTTTTGTCATCCATGATAAACCATTGTTTTTCAATAATTTTAGATAATTTCTGTTTCTCTTTCTCCCAGGAATCTTTTGCAATCCTGCAAAGGTCTAACCATTAATCCATTCACATAATAATTTTCACCTTGCCCTTTCTGTTTTCATTATTATTCTTAATTTTTTTCTCACATTCCCCTTGTTCATTTCCTCCCCTGCCCTCCTCTCTCTCCTTACCCCCCCCCCCCATGCCCACCCACCCATCCATATTTATTCATAGGTCCGCACAATCTGCCTGTCAATTTTATTCAAAATTTAACAAAAACAGCTTTCTTGGAACACACATAGGTCCACCATCTGCCCTGGTGGGGTGTGGTGTGGTATATAAAGCCATCCAAACCAAAGAGCCTTCCTATTGGTTTGAGTAGGAGGCAGCCCCGCCTCGAAATGCATAACTACACATGTGACATCACTTCCTGGGCTATGTGCTCTCCACCGTCGGCCATCTTCTGGTCTCCCAGTGTTCTTCCATAGGCTCCAGTGACAGCTGAACTCTGCTTGGCTCTCCTATATCTGGATCATTAATGGACAATCGGACCCACGTAGGGCGGAAGACTCACATGTCATAAGGCTCTTAACCCTTTGTCTGTGAGTTGCTATTTACATTCACCTATTGCTTCACTTAGTCTGCTGCCCCGGTGGTGTCTCCTTTGCATTACAACTACTGGTGCTGCAATCCCTCCCAAGGAAGCTCATCCTGTTCTGTGATGGTCCATCCCAGGAAGCTAACCCTAAATGACGTTTCTATATGTGAGTGCCCAATATTACTACATTGTCTTACATTGTAAGTTGCCAATTGTGGTGGGAATAAATTAGTTTTTTTACTGCTACATTCGGAAACACCCTCTGCTGTCCTTATATATTACCATAGAGAATCTTCTGAGAGGTGTTTTGAAATCACACCACCACCTTGTCCAGACCCCCCCAAGCCATCTCCATCCAGTGTGTTGTTCACATACACTTCTGCACCATATCGCTCCACTTACAGTGTTCTTTTACTACCCTTGTGCCGCCTTTTCCTGTGATTTATACTGATGTAATTGTTTTTTTCCGAAGTTGTCCCTTATTTCCACATCTGCGATCAAACCAGTGTTGTTCGTAATTAGTCGATCTAGCAATGCATTATTTCTAGTCAGCATCCACCAATTGACACATGAAGTTGTCCTACAAGACATTTAAGAAATGGCGAGCCTTAGATGAGTTAGCAGTCCTTCTGCCCAGTCGATAATTGAAGTCCCTGTTATAATAACCTTGCCTAGCCTTCCGTCATTCCTAACTGTGATAAGAGATCCGACTGCTCCTCATACTTCAAGTTAGCGGTCCTGCAGCATACACCCACTATTAATTTCCCTTTGAAGCTCCAGCCACAAGAATTACACCCCCTCCCTTGCCCCAATAGCAATGTCGTTCCTCACGTTCACTAGGAAATCATTATTGATATACAGGCGCCTCTTCTACCCTCCCTGTCCCTCAGGTACAAGAAGTAATCCTGGAGAGTACAAATACGCAGACGTGTTTCGACAATATAGCCTTGTTCACAGCTGCTGTGAACAAGGCTATATTGCAGAAACGCGACTGCATATTTGTTTTTACACATGGTTATTTGAAAATAAAGACTTGAAGACCATATCCAGAAGTGCTGGCTCATTACTTGGATTTGTATTGCTACTTGGATGTAGGAGGAACATCCAGAGCTAGAGGACCTGGTTCTACTGGTTCAACTTTTATCATGCATAGCAGGATATGGGCAACGATATACAAATTAGCTCACAGAAAATGGTGCCCTGTAGACTTCCTGTGATGACATAGGCTCCTCCCAACTAGTATGTCTTCCTTGATTGACTGGCTCCCTGAGTGCCAGAGCGGTGCATTTCCTTGCTGTTTTCATTGTACCGGAGAGTGGCACACCAGTCATGTTAGCTGTCAAACCAAGTTTCTGATATTCCCACAAAGTCAAAATCCTCCTCGTGTATCGGAAGCCCCAGTTCTTCCATTTTATTAGCTAGGCTTCTAGCATTTGTGTACATGCCTTTTAATTTTGTACGCATATTATTTTCTTCTTGGTTGTTCTGAGGCTGCAATTGGATTCTGCCAACTTACTCACCTTGTGTTTAGGTATTCTAGCTACACTACCACGAATATCCCCGTAGCACCCTCTGCCCTTTGTCCAATGCTGGCTATCACTTCCTCTGATCCCTTTTCTCACTATCTAGTTTAAAAATCCCTCCAACTTTATGGTCATGTTCTCTCCCAACAGACTGCCCACTGACTTTCCTTACAACTGACCACCCCCCCATCCCAGGCAGACAGAGGCTGCAGAGTGTGGACAGCAGCAATATGAGGGACACTCGGGGCGGGGGGGGAATCTGCAGTACATGCACAGTCCTGAAAGAACTCCCTCGTACAGACATACCAAGGTTGTGGCCCCTGGTACACTCCAGGTAAACCTCTATACAGTATTGGGGCCAATATATCATATGTATATAACAAATCCCCAGGAGAGTTGCTGTAAACAACATGTCCTCAGAGTAGTCATCATTAGCAACCTCCCTAATAATAGGGATAGCTGTAGTTCCCCAAATCAGGTGAACCTTGGGCACACCACATCACATGACTTGAAACACTACAAAAATCTGTAAATAATGTATGTTACGCATTTTCATATACAGTATCTGGTTAATCAGCTACTGCTGTAGACCCCCTATTGTTCCCACATTTAACCAGTAAATAAATCAATGTTCCACAGTGCCATGCAATATAATAAAATTTAAACCAACAATCTCTTCGAACATATATGCAACTATTAAATATACATTTCTTATTTCCAAAATACACGTGAAAAAATGTTAAGCAGTTATAATAGTCCACAACCTGTGCATCCAAAAAAATGAAAAGTCTCTCAATAATAACCATGCATGGCCATTATTATTATCCATTCGTTTGTGAAAAAATGCTGTGATCTTCTTTTAAACATATATGTGCTTGTCTCCACTTTTTATAGTTCTGTGCCAATCACTGCTATGCCAAAACTCCCACCTTATACTTAGACCCAATATTAAGTAGGTCTAATTTACTTTTCCCTTTAAGCCAGGTTTACTGTGCCAGGGATGCTCTCCTTCACTTCCCACAGGCAATCTCAATCCATCTTCATCCTCCAGAATCTCCCAATAAAAGTGTGCAGGAAGCTCAAAAAATTATAATTCAAATAGTGCTATCCTTATATGAGTATTTTTTATTGAACCCAATAAAATGAAAACTCAACTTTTATCATGCATAGCAGGATATGGGCAACGATATACAAATTAGCTCACAGAAAATGGTGCCCTGTAGACTTCCTGTGATGACATAGGCTCCTCCCAACTAGTTACATCACAGAGTCACATGACTTCCTCGGGAAAACAAGCATTTATACTATCTCTGGTGCTGCCAGGATAAACCTTGCTCATTTTTGGTTTGTGTGTAGCAAAACACCAATATTTTTCCAAATTCCTGAGTACCTTGCCCTGTTGGAGTATAAAGTATCTTGTAATGATTTTGGTCATAGCATCGGTTTGCGTTTGACTTTTTGGAAGATGAAAAATGTACTTGACCTTTCTTAAAAGCTAATCTTAATTGTATGTTAAAAGACACGGCTTGATATTCATAGACTCTAGATTTTGGGCTGGTACTTTCAGGTGATTGGAAATTGGCAAAGCTGTCAAGGACACACCCCCAATGAATACCTTTGTAACCCCAATCAGGGAGTTATCAGTCCTAAGGTGATAGACACCTTCTTTGTTATAGAGAAATTGCTCTTGGCTTAACTAGTTTTTTTAGTTTACTCCAGATTCTTCTATCAACATCTTACTGTATTCCAATACAACAATAGAAGCAGTGTATCTGGATCTGTACAACCTCACTAAAACCTATGGAGAAGTACCTGGACCTTCACACCATGGGGACAGTCTGTAATGTTGCTTCAGGCAATGGATCCTAATTGGGCGCTCACCTTTGCTCTTTCGTGCAATGCATATAGTTAGCCACAGGGTTCTATACAGTTTCGGGGTCTTGGTCTATCCCTATGGAACACAAACCTTGAAGATACCTTCAGAAAGTATGCCCACCGTGACAAGCAACCCCTGGACTTTATATAAGGGCCGGCAACATGGATAGATAAGACAGGCTTGCCCTGTTAGCCCCATAGCAGGTATGAAACATGATGTTTCTATTACTTGCTTTACACTTATTATGTGTATTCTGAATAGTATTTGCTTATATGTTAGAACTATCAGGAAACTGGGAATGTGTTTGAAATGTATTCACTTATACAGTGTGTAAAGTTGGGGGATTGTAGCTTCACAGGATTGAGTGCAAAAGCCGGTAAACTTAAACAGAAAGGGTTTTTATTTTCCAGCAAGCAAAACAAAACAAGGCTTCCAGCAGCATTTCAGAAATGGAACAATTACAAAAGAAAGTCTGCTTGTCTTCAGCACAAGGTAAATAAAAGTAAAAGGCACATACAGTTTGTTGATGGGTCTTCAACCCAGGACTTTGCACAATCCTTTTTAGGTCTTTTAGCAGCCTCCAGCACAGATGCAGCTCTCCAAGCACAGATGTCTCCTCACAGCTCCTCCTCACCCACAGCTAACACCACTTCCTCTCTTTAAGAGCTGCTTCCTGGAGACTCTTAACCCCGTGTGTGCTGGATTCCCCTGTAGTCAGGGGTGGAGGCCCCATCCCACCTGAAGATCACTTCAGGGCCCCCCTGAAATTCTGGGTCCCTACTACCTCTCTATCAATGCAGGCAGAACTGCGAGTCAGTCCTCTGTCATATTGCTATCCCCGGAACTTCTCACCCCTCTCGGGTGACCCCCTGAGTACTTACACCCTTCTCTTAAAGGGACCACAACCCAAATATTGGTGTTATATAGCACCCGTCCAGAACCCAACCTTGGCGTCCTGTACAAGTGTTAAACTTTTCAAACTTGGTGCTAACATTAGAAGTACAGTCTCTGGTGGATGACTAGATCATTGCACCACAGGTCACACAGTGTACTGCTATTTCTGCCTAGAGCCTTTTGTAAGAGAGCTGCAGCAAAGCTGCAAACATTCACTCTGCTGAAAGCCTGCAAAACACTCAACTCACTCAGCCTGACAATGCTTTCTATGTACTGGAGAAGGATCCTATTTTAACCACTTGACCTCTGGAAGATTTACCCCCTTCATGACCAGGCCATTTATTGCCATATGGCACTGCATTGCTTTTACTGACAATTGTGGATTTCCAACCTAGCCTGGTATGGTTGTTTCTGCCATACAATTGGAAGAAATGCCAGCGCCTCAGCTTCTTGCAATGCTTATTCCTTGATGAATTATATCCATTATTAACCCAAAGTGGACTGTTCAAAAGTCCTATCACTGGGGGACATGCATATTTCCCCCTGAGATGTACAAAGTTTAACAATCTTTGATGCATACAGTATACTCATGAGGCATATACTCCTCTATAACTCTTTCAGAGAGAAAACACTGCCAGGGTTATGTAAAGTACTCATTCTGTGTTTCCACTTTGGTAGGCCTTATAAAAGGCTGATCGTGCGTAAACCTCCATCATGTATGTTGCAATCCTCACCACCTGTCATTTTGTAACCATCTTTGAATTGCAATGAAGTGCCCATCTATCCCATGAAAGGGCTACAAGGGATTGAGGTCTCTTCAAAGATCGTTACGACGTGATAGATGATGAGGATACATACATGATTGGGGTTATGCATGATCAATCTTTTATAAGGCCTTCCAAATGGAGAGATGGATTGAGTATTGTACATACCCCTGCCAGTGTTTTCTCCCTGAAAGGGTTATAGAGGTGATTGCAGAGATTAGAGCAATTAGCCACATAGACCTGTCTATTGTTAGCCTGAAAACCACTGCAAGGCTCAATCATGCAGCTCTGTTAAGCATTAAAGCGTTTGTTACCCCAACACTTCATATTCCTGATATGTGCCTGCTGTACCATGTACTTGTATGAGAAAGTATCCTGTTATCTTTGTATTACATAGTTGGTAAGGTTGAATAAAGACAACGGTCCATCCAGTTCAATCTTTGTAGGTGTGTATATAGAAAAATAATTTCCCATATCCCCGTATATTGTTTTCGCTAAGATGAACTATACATACTTCCTGCCAACACCACCTATTGTGGAAGAGAGTTCCACATCCTTATAGCCCTGACAGTAAAAACCCTCCTATGCAACTTAAGGTTAAACCACTTCTCTTCCAGTCTAATCGTGTGGCCCCATGTCTTCCTACACTCCCTGGAACTGAAACGTTTCATACTTACGCTGGGATCACCGTTGAGTCGTTCCTCGTAATTGAGGTCCTCCAGTTTCCATATTAATTTAGTTGCCCCTCTCTCCAGCTCCAGCACATCCTTTCTGAGGATTGGTGTCCAGACAGAATACTCCAGATACGGCCAAACCAGAGTTTTATAAAGTGCCAGAATTGTTTTATCTCTGTAATAAATTCCCCTTTTAATGCATGCTAAGATTCTGCTGGCTTTGGTAGCCGCAGCTTGAAACTGCATGCTATTGTTCAGTCTGTCTTCTACTAGGACCCCTAGATCCTTCTCCATCCTGGAAGCCCCCAGGGGTTCTCCCCCTAACTAGTAACTTGCGTCTATATTTTCACCCCCCAAGTGCATTGCCTTACATTTTTCAATGTTAGACTTAATTTGCCATACAGTTACCACTCCATTAAAGCGGTTGTCTACCCTCAAAACACATTTTTACCTATAGGTAAGTCTATAATAAAGCTTACCTGTAGGTAAAATGAATATCTCCTAAACCTGTACGGTTTAGGAGATATTCCACTTGCATGCAGCCGCTGACGTCACGGCGCTTGCGCAGTAATGTTCCGGTGAAGGCCCGGCGCATAGCGCCGGACCTTGCCGGAAAGTCTGCCGGAACTACAGGCTCCCGTGCATATGCATGGAAGTGACGTCTCACGGCTCCGGCCACTCACAGCGCCGGAGCCCCGAACCCGGAAGAATCTCCACAGGGAAGATTTCCGCTCCCTCTGCGGGCACCGGGCAGCCCTGCGGGAGCTTCGTTCTGAAGTAAGTATTTCATAATTAGCTAGTATGCGGTGCATACTAGCTCATTATGCCTTTCTCTTGCACATTTTTTTGTTAGGGTAGACAACCACTTTAAATTATTCAGGTCCTCTTGTAAAGTTTCTATATCCTGATGTGTTGTTATTGCCCTATATATTTTTGTGTAGTCAGCAAACACTGAGATCGAGCTATTTATCCCACCCTCTATATCATTTATAAATAAATTAAACCAGATTGGTCCCAGGACAGAGCCCTGGGGTACCCCACTAACCACTCTAGACCATTCTGAGCATGCATTATTTATCACCACCCTTTGGACACGCCCCATAGCCTGTTTTCTATCCAAGAACAAACTTTATGGTTCATACCTACAGCTTGTAGATTAAGCGTTTGTGGGGGACTGCAACAAAGGCTTCTGCAAAACACCACATCCACTGGCCTAACTTTGATGGCAGCTCACTTCCTCGTGGAATGTTAATTGGTTGGTTTGGCAATAGCGACCTTTCGTAAACCCATGCTGATTACTGCTAATGATACGGTCCCTTATCATCCCCTCATAGTTTACAAACTACCAACATTAGACTGACAGGCCTATAAATTCCCAGGAATATATCTCTGCCCTTTTTTGAATATTGGTACCATGTGGGCTTTTCGCCAATCAGCTGGTACCAGTCCTGTCCGTATGCTGTCCATAAAGATTAGCAGTCTAGCTATAACCTGTTCTTTAAGGACTCTCGGGTGTAAGCTATCTGGTCCTGGTGATTTATTTATGTTGAGCTTCTCTAATCCTTTCCAGACTCTGGCCTCTGTTACCACAAGGATAGATCCTGTGACGTGTTGCTAACAATACTGTCGTGGTCGGTATACCCCTCCTTTTCCTGTGTGAAGACTGAGAAGAAGAAAGCATTTAGTACAGCTGCCTTCTTTTTGTCATCTGTAACCACCTTCCATTCCTTGTACTTTAGGGGGCCTATGTGTTCGCCTTTTTACTGTTAATATATTTAAAAAACGTATTTGGATTATTTTTACTCTCCCCCGCTGTGTGTCTCTCATAGTCTTTTTTTAGCCACCCTGATTGTGTTCTTCAACTTATTATTGCATTTCTTGTAGTGTTGGAATGCTGGCATTGACCCCTCCGCTTTGTACTTTTTAAAGGTAATTTTTTTGTCCTATAGCCTGCATTCACATAGGGGCGACCCGACTTCGGCGCGACTTCGCTAGGCGATTTCAGTGCGACTTCAGCGCAACTTCCAGCGCGACTTTAAGGACCTCAGGCGACTTTACAACATGACTTTTGCCAGGCGACTTTGCCTTGACCAATCAGAGAAGGGAGGGAGGGGGCTGCCTAAAAATAAATTCTATTCTTTTAACTATAAAGTCGCTTTCATGTAGATGGGGATCCGACTGGGAAGCGACTTCTATTGAATCCTATGTGCACAAGTCGGGTAGAAGTCGCCTAGAAGTAATACAGGAACCTTTTCAGAAGTCGCCTTGAAGTCGGAGCGACTTCAGTCGTGTATATTAAGACGGCTCCCATTCATTTCAATGGGATTTCAAATGTCAAGCGACTTGGGGCGACTTGAGGCAACTCAAGTCAGATCGCAAGTCGCCCCTGTGTGAACGGGCACTAATATGACGTTTTACCCACCCAGGTTTAACCTTTGTTCTTCTATATTTGTTACCCCTTGGAATGCACTATACTGATACTTTTATTCAATATGTTCCTAAAGCGTTCCCATTTTTCTTTCGTGTTCAATGTTTCAAGGATTTGGTCCCACTTAATATCCTGCAGCATTGAGCGCAGTTTAGAAAGCTTGTCTCTTTTGAAATTTAGTCGCCCCTCGTGCCTCCCTTTCCTATGATTTATGCGGAATGCAATAATCCTGTTGTCGCTAGTTCCCAAGTTGTTCTTTCCACATTTGTAATCAGATCTGTATCATTTGTAATTAATAGATCTAGCAATGTGTTAATTCTAGTTGGGAAATCCACCAATTAGGACAGGAAAGCTGTCTTGTAGAACATTTAAGAAATGGCGGGCCGACCAGGACCACCAAGGAGCCCCCCAGGGACAACTTAAGGAGGCCATCCATGGACCACCAGGGAGAAGATCTGGAGGCCGCCCAGGGACCACCAGGGAGCCCACAATAGACCACCAGGTAAGGGGCATACAGTGCACTGTAGGGATGGCACTGTGCCCATATGTGATGCCTGCCAGTGCCATCCTTCACAGTGCTATATGCACCAGTGCCATGTACCAGTGCCCGCCTGTGCCACCTATCAGTGCCCAGCAGTGCCACCTATCAGTGCCCAGTGCCACCTAGCAGTGTCCAGTGCCACCTATCAGTGCCCGTCAGTGCTGCTTATCAGTGCCGCTTATCAGTATCAATGCTGCATACATGTGCCCCACCATCAGTGCCACCTTATCAGTGTAGCCACATCAGTGCCTGTCAATGAAGGAGAAAATGTAACTTATGCAAAGTTTTGCGACAGAAACGAAGAGAAACTTTTTTTTTTTTTTTTTAATTTCGGGATTTTTTTATTTGTAGGGCAAAAAATAAAAACCACAGGGGTGATCAAATACCACCAAAAGAAAGCTCTATTTGTTAGACCAAAATTATAAAAATGTTGTTTGGGTACAGCGTTGCATGACTATTTCCTCAGCCACTTGTTTAGATCCCTAAGCTCCTGCTGCCTCTCTGGTGTGGTTCTAGGAACAGGTAGTATTTCCGAGAAAACCACCTTGGATATCCTTCCCTTCAGTCTATTCCCTAAGTCCCTGAATTAATTTTTTAGGACTTTCCACCTTCCTCTTACTTTGCCATTGGTGCCAACGTGTACCATTACAGCTGGGTCCTCCCCAGCCCCACCCAATCTGTCCACCCGGTCTGCGATGCTCCTTCATGTGAAATCCCTTATGTTCCTGCTAGTCCCCTTGCTTTCCTATTCAAAACTGACCACACCGAGCAGCAGAGCACACCATGGTCAGTTCTCTAGCTATACTGGGAACTCAGCATGTTCTCCTCTAATAATCAGACTTGTCCTGACACGCTTCTGCTGCACAGCCATTCACTGGGAAGCTCAGTGTGCTGCTGCTACTTCTCCTCCCCCAGCTCTTATGCAGCTGAGAACAGAGGGAATGTGATCACTTATAAAAAAGTGAAAAAAGGTATTTATAATTTTTTTTATATTAATAAACTAATGTTTTGCCTTTCATTCCTATTTTAAGCCTCATGCACACTGCAGCTGCTAAACTCATGTTTAGGAGCAGTTGAGTGGTTTTTTTTTTCAGCAGCCCCTGAACTTTCCTCAATGTTATCTCATGTGTACATGTACACTGAGCCGTTTATAGTCGTTTAGAGGCATTTGAGTTTACTGGCGTTTTTTTGAAAGCAGAAAAATCACACTCAGGACTGTAGTTTACCGACATTTCAAATGCATGTAACCCACATTTATGCACATTTGCATATATAAGCATTTTTAAAGAGGAACATGTAAAATGTGGAAAAAAAACAATTTTCACCACATGCTGTTGCCGGCAAGCAAGGGGAGTTAGAAAGGGAGAGAAAGAAGGAGGGGGGGGGGGGAGAGAGAGAGATGGGATCCATAGTTAAAGCGGTTGTATCCCCTAAAATGACATTTTTACCTACAGGTAAGCCTATAATAATAAGGCTTACCTGTAGGTAAAACGAATACCTCCTAAACCTGTACGATTTAGGAGATATTCTCACTGCAAGCGCCGCTAACATCAGCAGGCGCGTGCACAGTGATGGCCCGGCGCATAGCACTGGACCCTACAGTAAAGTCTGCCGTAAAGACGGGCTCCCGCGAATGCGCGGGAGTGACGTCTCGCGGTTCCAGAAGGCTCCACGGGGGGAACATGGCAGCTCCCACTTTGGGGACTGGGTGGACCCCCTTCCTCAGAGCCACACTCTCTGGCTGGGTGTGGCTCTGAGGAAGGGGGTATGCCCACGTAACGCTTCAGCCTTTATCTGTGTCGTGTCCGCACTCACGCTAATTGTGCATTTGTATGGCCCATTGGGGGTCGCCACTCTTGTGAGTATTCCTTTTCATTTATACTATCTAATAAATGCCTCTGGTAATGCACTAGGTGTGCGCGCCTTCCTTTTGTTTTTGTTTCTTAGTTTGTTTCGGCTCACCCCATCTGAGGAGGGCAGCATCCGCCTGGTATTCGTGGCTACTGATGTCCTTGCTGCCTTTTTCCTACTACGGGGGACCTCCTTAGCGCTGGAAGTGATTGTTCTGTATTTCTAGCCTTCCCAGAAGAGTTGAAGCTGTTAAAGATGCAAAGGGTGGCCCAACTCAATACTGAATCCTACAGACGAAGACTGGAATGTCTGTGTTTGTAAAAGCAGACGTCCCAATATTTTTGACAGTATAGTGTATATCCTCCCAGGAGAACAGGGATGCTGTGAGAACTAATTATACTTGTTTCCTAAAGTGGAACAATGAGCAAAATGAAAAAATGAGT
Organism: Glandirana rugosa; assembly: GCA_018402905.1. Lineage (NCBI taxonomy): Eukaryota > Metazoa > Chordata > Amphibia > Anura > Ranidae > Glandirana > Glandirana rugosa. Next base: position 61,414 of record BLSH010282033.1, on the reverse strand, counting down.
CCTTCAGTAAGTATGTTTCACACAGGCTTTCCGTTCAGGTCCTCCTGTCAGTTTTTCAAGAGAACCTGATTAGAAGCTCTATGGACAGGCGGATGTGTCTGCTTACTAAAACTACTCCTTTCCTGAGCTTCTTGGGGAAGTAATATTACTAGAGCAGCGGTACATCAAACATGCACCCCTTATTTGGGATACCAATGTACATACATAAAATATTCAAAAAATGGGTGCAGCGCTTTCACAAATTTTATGTATATGTATGTATGTGTATGTATGTATATATATATATATTATATATATAAAAACAAATCATATGAATATACCTCCTATGTGCAAATAATACTCTGTCAACCTAAACATCTGTGCAGCAAAAATAAAATATTTGCAGAAAACTACATGTCTTAAACCTCACAATCTTAATTCATATACATACTGTGCAACATTTATGATCATTATGTCAAAAATGTATAACTTGGATTATTTTATGATAGTACAGAAATAGGTAATATCACAAGATTGTGATTTTTTTGTTTATGGACACTTTGCACTTTATGAAACATTTTTTTTAAACCTACATTTTTGTTTAGGTTGATAGAGCACTGTTTGCACATATTTTATAGCACATTGGTGCTATATTCATATAATGTGTTTATATAATTTATGATCGCACCGCATTCATTTTTTTAAAATATTTTATGCACATTAGTATCCCAAACAAAGGGTATATGTATGGTGTTTAGATGCTTAGGTTCATAGAGCATTGTTTGCACATATTTTATAGCACATTGGTGGTATATTCATATAGTTAGTTTTATATAATTTGTGATAGAGCTGCACCTCTTTTGTTATGCCTGCTTACCTTTGAGTCTATCCAGGTCTACATCCTTTCCTGTTTTTCCAGACCTAATCATGAGGGATCTGAGGTAACCTGATGTAAAGCGATATTAAGTGTCTACCGGACACAAACTAAATGGACATGGATATCTATTCCATTGCCTTTCGGCTCAGTTCAGCAGGGGATCTGTAAACAGATCCCCTGTTGATCGGAACAGACTGGCTCTATGTGAAAGAGTCCTGACATAGTTGTATTACCTGTTGATTTTCCATTAAGTCTGTTATTTTTCACTTTCTTTAAACACACCAAGCTGTCCAGCTGGTGTTTAGAGGGTTGAGACAAAACATTTCCCGCTGATATGGATGCTTACAATGTTCTGCTTTCCCCCTTAATCTTGCAGGACAGCTTACTTAGAGAGATTATTGGCTCCACCCTCTACACAGAAAACACAAATCAGAAAGAGTTTAAAAGGCCCCTCCCTTTCCTTGTACCTCAGTTTGTTTTGTGTTTCCAGAACCCTCCAGGAGTACACACCGCTATGTTTGTTTTTATTCTGATTCTGGTGACTGTGGTTACGGGACCCCCCCCCCCCCCCAGGTGCTCAGACCGGGTGTGCCTGGAGTCTGTAGACCATATGTTAGAAGTTTTTTTTTCCCCCATGTGGTACTTTCCTTCAGTGGATCAGGCGACTTTCACAGCCCGCCGGCCTATAGAAGTCCTGAGGTGTCACGCATGGTGCAGCTGGAGAAGCATGTACTGGGAGTCCTATCATGGCGGTACCTTCACTTCTGGGACATGTAGTTCCTGTTTTACCCTTCTCTGTGCAGGGCAACCTCTCCGGGTGTACCAAGATGGCGTCTGATGACGCACTTTCAGTGACGCGGCAAGATGGAGTCCAAACAGGAAGTGACATTATGCACTTCCGGGCGCGAGGAGCTTGGCCAAAGACTGTGCAGGGCGACTGCTGCTGTTAGACCCTCACTAGTGGGACTGTGGTTTCACTGTAGGTTCTCCTTGATCTCAACGGCGGAACAAGCCCACAGGTGTGCAGGATCTGAGTCTCAGCATGGCAGAAGTGGGTACTTGTCAAAGATGGACAATGATAACACCCTGTCATGTCACCTGACCAGCAGGGGACAGGTGCACACCGCTGGGTTCGGGGCACATCTCTTGGAGGGCTCCCCTCATTCCATAACAATTTTCACTGATCACAAAATCTGCAGTACTTACAGAATCAAACGACTAAATCCCAGACAGGCCAGGTGGAGTCTTTTCTTTTATGTTCACAATTATGTACAAACCTGGTTCCTGTAACAGTCAGGCTGATGCACTCTCTAGGTCTTTTGATACTCTGGAGGAGGAGCCCACCCCTGAACCTGGGCGTATCAAACTGTCAGGTCACCTGACGGCAGGTGACAGGTGTGCTGGGTTCGGGGCACATCGCTAAGGTTGTGAACCCTTAGCTGACTGCTGCGACTAGAGCTCAGGATGGTGCAGGGAAGTGGGACTGCTGGAACTCTGACACCGATTGCACAGGGAGCTAGAGCATAGGTTTCCTCAGGGTGCGGAGTCTAAGAGCCAGCAGGTGTTCACCAGAGCCTCTGGTGGTGAAAATGGACTTGGCTGCAACTGGATCCAGGTTGCGGCCCCCGGGGTCCTCCAGCTCACACTCACGGCTGGCTACAGGTGAATGGAGAGAAAGCAGTAGTGCAGGATAGCAAGAGAAGGTCAGTGAGAAAGCCAAGGGTCGGGGTCACAGGCAGAACAGGGAAGGTAAGGAACAATCCGAGATCAGGGTCACTAGCAGACAAGGGAGGTTAAGAAAGCCAAGATCGATACACTGGAACAAACGAAGAGCACACAGCAGAAGTACACACACCAAGCCAAACACACAATATTGATCTGCATCGCAGGCTTGCACTGCCAGGTGTTAAATAATGTTCCTAATTAGGGCCTGGGGTGGAGCTCAGCTGAGGAAGGCTTACAAAAGCACACAGGTGAGGGAGGCACAGTCTCTAACTGGACACATGCAGAAAGGTAAGCAAACAGACAGGACATGAAATGTTATTGCAGGTTCATGACACACCCCTGGAGATTATGGAGCACCCTATCCACCTGGCTCATCGGCTGCTTCCTCCTCCAATCCTACTCCCAAGGTATGTGCCTCTCCTCTCTTTAATGAAAGTGACAGGTGTTTTTTCTTATGCAAGGCTTTTTTAGATTGGAAACAGTTTTTTTCTTTTTCAGACTGACAAGCCCATAAAGAAAAAGTGTGGGAATTGCAGGACTAGGTTGCCAGACAGTGCTAAAAACCTACTATGTGATAGGTGTATTTCACAAGCAGCAGGATCTGAGTCTGTAGCGTGCCTAAAAGATCTAATGTCTTCTATGAAGGAGATGGTCTCTTTCTTTCAGTCCTTTACCTCTAAGTTTCCAGTGGTAGGCCCCTCCACTTTACAAGCTGTTAATATTGAGAGGGAGTCTTCAGCTACCACTAGGACACTCCCTCCCCTGGAATTAGAAACCTTGAGTTCACGGGCAATCTCTGATCTGGAGGAGGGTGAGAATTCAGCCTCAGCATCTGACGGAACCAACTCCTCAGAGTCTAATGAGGTTGGTAGCTCAAGTCCTTATCTCTTTCCGGTTGAGGATGTTGATTAACTTTTAAAGGCTATTTACACATCTGAACAGATTGAGGAATTTGCTCAATCCTCTTCTGTTCAAGACAAGATGTACAGGGGTTTGAAAAGCCATAAACCTAGAACCTTACCTGTTCATCAGTCAGTGCAAGATATGATACTTAATGAATGGAAAGATCCTGAAAAGAAACTTTTTCTTTCTAGGGGACCCAAGAGACGCTTTCCCTTAGACTTTAAAGAAGACGAGGTGTTCTTTAAATGCTCTAAGCTGGATGCTTCCCTCTCCCAGATCTCCAAAAATTCCAGACCTCTCTTTTGAGGATTCAGGGGTCATGAAGAACAATATGGACAGGAAAGCTGAGTAGCTCTTGCGTAAAGCTTGGGACTACTCAGCTTGCATTGGCCTCCACGTGTGACAAGGAACTTGGATGTCTGGGTCCAAAGGTTGGATCAACTCTTTTCCTCTAACACTCCAATGGAGGAGATTAGAGAGTATCTCCCACTAGCAGAAAAATCGGTAGCCTTTTTGGCTGATGTTGCGGCTGACTCAGTTAAATCTATTGCCAGAACCTCTGCCCTTATTAATTTGGCTAGACAAGCAATATGGCTTAAATCCTGGGAGGGTGACATCACATTCAAAAATAAGTTGCGTGGAATACCTTTCAAAGGGAAGCTTTTGTTTAGCTCTACTTTAGAGACAGTTTTGACACGCTCCTCGGAGAGGAGTAAAAATTTCCCTGCAAAACGTAACAAATTCAGTAGCAAGAAACATTTTTGTTGCCCTCAGGGCAAGCCAGATTTTAAGTCAGGTAAAAAGAAGTGGTCCTTTTAATAGAGACAAGGCCAAGAGTGGAGCACTCTTTACTCCTGCAGCCACTTCCAAGAGCACTCAATGACGCCAGGCAAGGGGTAGGGGGAAGATTGTCCCTGTTTTTCAGTCAGTGGGAGGGCATTACAGAAAATTCCTTAATCTTTCAGATTATACAGTCAGGGTACAGGTTGGAATTCAACCTTCCACCACCCCGCAGATTCTTTCTTCACCCAGCTGGTAAGAAAGACCAGGTGAAAAAACAGGCAATGTTGAATCTAGTTTCTCAGTGGGAATCAGAGCAGGTGATTGTTCCAGTTCCGGACAATCAGAAATTCCAGGGTTTCTACTCACATGTTCCTTGTCCAAAAGCCTTTCGGGCAGGTTTCGAATGATAATCAATTTGAGACTACTGAACAACTTTTTGGTGTTCAGAAGATTCTGTATGGAAAACATTTACACAGTGAGAAATCTTTTACTCCAAAAAAAACTTATGATTATCCTGGACCTCCATCGTGCCTACTTGCTTACTTCTTGCTTACTTACCTATTTTTCAGGATCATCAAAAGTTTCTGAGATTTGCCATCCTAACAAAAAATGGTCTGTGTCATTGGCATTTCAGAATTTTGCCCTTTGGTCTCTCGGCAGCCCCTAGAATATTTTCAAAAATTATAGCAGAAGTCATGGCTTTTCTATGACTACAGGGGGTTTGATCGTCCCCTATTTGGACGACTTCCTAATTTTTGCACAGGATCAGCAGAAATTAGCCAAAGACTTATCTTTGATTCTCCAGACCCTTCAAAAGTTAGGCTGGAGAATCAATCAGGAAAAGTCCTCCCTGGAGCCCTCTTAGTCTCTAACCGTTTTAGGGTATTGGATAGACACAATGAATCAAAGTTTTTCTGACGAGAAAAAGTGGAATAAATTATTCTGTCGATTCAGGCTTTCAGATTATGTCCACAGGCTTCTGTATGCTAGATTATGCAGCTATTGGGGTTAATGATGGCAGCGTTCCTAGGAGTTCCATGGGCTCAGCTGCAATTAAGGGCCCTTCAAGAATTTCTCCTCCGGTCATGGAATCGCAAGATGAGGGGCCTGTATCAGTTAGTCCCCCTTGCATCTGCAGATTCTCTGGATCTGTCTTGGTGGAAACTAACAGAACATTTAGTAACAGGAAGACCATGGGCTCCGAGCACACCGGTCAAAATTACCACCGACGCCAGTCTCTTAGGTTGGGATGCCCAGTCAGACGACTGACATGCTCAGGGAGTCTGGCAGCCAGAGGAAGCAAATCAGTCGTCAAACTACAGAGAGCTTCTGGCAGTAGGGAAAGCCTTACAAGTGTTAGAAGCCTGGATACAGGCCAAAGAGGTTTTGGTCTTCACAGACAATGCCACGGTTATGGCATATCTGAACAAACAGAAGAATCTACTTTGGAGGATTTGGAAGATCTTTAGGTCCTGGCAGAAGAAGAGGGGGAGTGCCTCCTTTTCTCTTCCCTCCATCCTGGATTTTCTCCAGAGTAGTATTAACAGAGGTTTGTCAATTCATACCCTTAGGGTGCAAATTGCTGCCTTGCCAGTTTTCTTGGAGAGGAGACTTGCAGAGTTAAAGATATTTCTCTTGGCAAGGTCTACATTTACCCCAAGGTTAACCATACAGGTGGCCCTTTGGGATTTATCCTTAGTCCTTAACGCTCTTACCAGGGGGCCCTTTGAACCCCTAAAAGAAGCTACCTTAATATGGCTTACACTAAAGGTCACTTTTTTATTAGCTATGACTTCAGGTAGAAAGATCTCTGACCTGGAATCCTTCTCTTGTAAAGACCCCTTTTTGAGAGTCCTGGAAGACAGGGTTATTATAAAGCCAGATCCTCTATACCTGCCCAAAGTCTCTACTTCCTTTCACGGACCACAGGAAGTGATTCTACCCAGTTTTAGCAGTTCTCGTAAAAATGAGGAAGAAAGGTTTAGCTTCTTAGATGTTAGAAGGTGCTTACTTCATTATTTGGAAATCACTAAAGAATTCAGGAGTTCCTCTCTGCTCCCAAGAAGGGCACTAAAACATCCTGAAGTTCCATCGCTAGATGGATTCAAGATACTATACTCTGGGCTTACAGATTTTCTAATCAGGCCCCTCCTACAAAAGTCCGAGCCCATTTTACCAGATCCTTGGCTACTTCATGGGCAGAATGAGCAGGAGCTTCATGGGAAGAAATATCCAAAGCAGCCTTTTGGTCCTCTTCACATGCCTTCATCAAGCACTATAGAGTTCAGATGCTCTCCAGCCAGGACCTTTCCTTCAGAAGGAAAGTTTTACAGGCTGTGGTCCCTCCCTATGGTATGCAATCTTGCTTATCTTCTCTAAGTAAGCTGTCCTGGAAGATGAAGGGGGAAAACCCCCATTAGACTTACTGGTAATGGTATTTGCGTGAATCTTCCAGGACAGCGTCTTGATTCCCACCTCTTTTTTGTCCATGTTTTTATGGCTTGGTTGGAGTTACCTACACTACCTAGGTGTTCTTTAATTTTGGAGTGTTTTTTATCCCTTATGCACATTGGTGTAGGTTTTCTCTCTATCTTCAATACAAACTGAGGTACAAGGAAAGGGAGGGGCCTTTTAAACACTTTCTGATTTGTGTTTCCTGTAGAGGGCAGAGCCAATCATCTCTCTAAGTAAGCTATTCTTGAAGATTCGTGGAAATACTGTTACTGGTAAGTCTAACTGGAGTTTTTTTTCATATAGTTAAAATCTTTATTTAAAAAGGCGGCTGTTGCTGTGAGTGCTTAAAAAAAGATACAGTGGTGGAGAGAGTGTAGCCACCCTGAAGCAGAAGGTGTGTTACTGGTCGGAACGGCAGGTGAAAATGGAGGGGAAAAAAATCTTTAAAAATTCAGCCACATCTAAGGGCTAGTAAGCTGCAATATATATATTTTTTTTTCTTGTGTTTAGATACAATTTAATAAGGGGGCGTGGCCGGATGTGAAAGGAGCAGCATCGTTCTCCCAGGAGCTCCGTATACATCCTGAATAAATCCGTTCCAAAAAGGGTTTCAGAGTACCTGTATCAAACCGAATTGAGGTGGATAAGCTTGCCGTGAACTGGTCGCCTGAATGGCTGCAGCGAAACAGGTAAAAACGATCCCCCTGGAGCAGAGGCAGACCCGCTCCACGCCAGGCCCGAAGCAAGGCCCCGCCTGCGCCATTTTGCCGGAAAAGAAGCATAGGAAGAACTATGCACACCTGGCCGAGATGGAGGCTCAGAGAGAGGACGCCCCGCGGAGTCCACCCGACCCGTCCTCCCCATCGGCTGCCCCGCAGGGACTCCCAGATCAGGAAACAACACATGAGGCCATCACAAGACCGATCCTGGAGGCCATAAACGCAAGTAAGGCAGCGGTAGTGGTACGAATAGACCACCTGGCGGCCGAATGCACCCTCATTAGGCATGAGATAGACAAGGTGAGGGGAAGACTCACGGAGGCAGAGGACAGAATTTCTGGAGTGGAGGATGCCTCCCACACGCATAACACCCAGATATCAGAGCTCCAGGGCCTGGTGCAATTATTGCAGCGGCGTGCAGATAACGCGGAAGACCGCCAAAGGAGGAATAATATCAGGGTCGTGGGCCTGCCAGAGGGCACTGAGGGAACCAGGCCAGTGGAGTTTGCTGAGAGCTTCTTCAAGCATCTGCTATCTCTAGAAAACCTGCCTCCCACATACGTAGTAGAGAGGGCGCATCGGGTCCCTACGGGAGCCAGACCACCGGGAGCCTATCCGCAACCTTTCCTAGTCCGGTTCCTTAATTATAGGTACAGGGACATGATCCTGACAGAATTCAGGAAAATTCAGGCCCTAAAGTATGAGAATGCGCAAGTAATGCTCTTTCCGGATTTTTCTTCAGAAACACAAAGGAAAAGGCATTTGTTTAATGATGTGAGAAGACGACTACGGGAAAGAGAATTGAAGTACAGCATGCTCTACCCGAGCAGACTCCGAGTGCAATTTAAAGGTACTGTAAAGTTTTTTGACCACCCGCAAGAAGCATGTGACTGGCTAGATGGCCTGCCGTGAGCCCCAAGGCCTTTACTTTATTCTGTTGGAGCGGGGGAGAGAACCCTGCGTGTTGGCACCTGTTGTGCTTTAAGGCTTTACTACTCTTGAAGGACCGGGTTCTCCATGTGGCCCTTCAATTCTACAGCTATATTTTATTATATTTTTTTATTTCTTTTTTGTCACAACTCTTATAAGGAACCTGTAGAACCATTAACAACTGATGTTGGAGGTGACCACCAGAGGGAGCTCTGATGTCATATATGTTCTCCAAGTTTTCAAAGCATTTCTCCAGGTTGTTGGTTGTTTTTTTTTACCCCTATCCTGGGCTTTTGTTTTACACACTTACACAACCCTATCCTTCTTACCCTGCATCCTGGACAGGAGCTGTGGAGGATACCAGGGATGTGTTTCTCCACAAGACAGATTAGTGGGACATTCGGACCACTCTACGCACCATGTTTTGGTTCTTCAGTTGGAAGGGATAAAGCCGTATATCGGGTTATGTTTTTTTAGGTTTGTTTTTTGGTTTTGGTTCCGATACAACGGCATGGAAGTATACACTGAGCTCAGCAACCTGCCCCCCCCTATTTATCTGTCTCTGTGGCACGCCAGTGGGAGATATGGAGAACATATTGGGACCACAGGAACTGCCTGTTTACAATGGGACATCCGGAGGCAATATCTGTCTTGGCCCTTCCTAATGGCTAGCTCTGTTAAGATTCTATCCTGGAATGTTAGAGGGTTAAATGACAAATATAAAAGATCAGCGGTTTTTCAATACCTGAAACACATTAAACCCCATGTTATTATGTTACAGGAGACGAATATGGATGGTGGTAGGGTACTAGCCTTGCGCCGTCCGTGGATTCAGCGGGCCTTTCACGCCACCTACTCCACGTTTTCTCGGGGAGTATCAATCCTAATTAGCAAGGCGGTCCCCTGCACCATACATCAAGTCTTGTCTGATCCTGGGGGTAGGTATGTGGCGGTGGAATTGGATATTTGTTATAAAAGAATGGTTCTGATTAATGTTTATGTGCCCCCACCATTTAAAGTACAAGTGTTGTATGATATGCATGTTAAACTGGCTCCATATGCTCAATGGCCATGGGTCATGTTGGGTGACTTCATCGCAACCTTGGATGCGTTGGACTCCTCCAACCCAAATAGGGAGGGATCGGTGGAACTAGAATCATGGATCTCGGTAACAAGACTGACGGAGCTTTGGCGGTGGAAGCACCCAAAGGAGAGGGGTTACTCCCGTTTATCCTCATCCCATCGCTCCTCAGCCAGAATTGACTTAGTCTTGGGTAGCGAAGGAATGCTACAGTGGGTTTGGGAGGTGGAATATTTAGCGGGAGGAGTGTCTGACCATTCCCCGGCCATGCTTACCCTGTCAGTGGGGGGAGGAGGGAGGGGTGGCTGGAGGATCTCATCAGAGTGGATACAAAACGAGACAGTTCAAACTCACTTACAAAAGGCGGTCTCAACATACTGGGAGACCAACATGGACTCAGCCTCTCCGAGTACACTCTGGGATGCCTTTAAGGCTGTAGTAAGGGGAGAGTGTATTTCTGCCATTAAAGAGGCTAGGAGGGATCATGGGAACGAAATCCAACTTTTGAGGGAGGGAGGGAGAGGAGAGGAGAGGAGAGCGGGAGACTATGCAGAAGACCCAAATTCAGAAATGTACACAGCTCTGCTAGACGCAAGAAGGAGGCTATCGCTACACTTATCGGATTTGGCCCATGCAGAATTAAGAGATAGGGCCCACTCTCTGTTTACGGAGGGTGACAAGAATGGCAAGCTGCTCGCCAGGCTGGTCGCGGATTCTCACGCCACCCTGAGCATCCCAGTCATAAAAAATGGGACGTGAGAGCTAATCACTAACCCCACGGGTATTATGAAGGTCTTCTCTGAGTTCTTTGGACGCCTTTACACCCCCATCCCAACATACGACGTCGCAGTCTTGGACTCAAGGTTAGATAGCTTAAACATCCCTCAACTAACAGCGGAGGACAGGGAGGCCATGGACGCCCCCGTGACTACTAAAGAAATAAAGGCGGCCATCTACTCCTTCCCCCCCCAATAAAGCTCCAGGACCCGATGGGCTCCCTATTGATTTCTACAAACTGCATATAGAACAGGTAGCCCCTAGAATACAATGGCTATTCGCCCAATGCTTTGAAAATGGTAGCCTCCCCCCTTCCATGATGGAGGCCTATATGGTATTAATATTAAAACCCGGAAAAGATCCGTTTGACTGCTCTTCCTATCGGCCAATTGCCCTCTTGAATACGGATCTAAAGATCCTAACTAAGGTCCTGTCATCTAGGCTTGCGGGAATCATATCCTCCCTGGTCAGTTTAGATCGGACGGGATTTATCCCGGGTAAGTCTACAGACACGAACTTACGCACACTCTTTACTCACCTCCAGCTGCCTCCTCCGGATCCGCCAACTAGAATCGTGGTCTCCATCAACATTGAGAAGGCCTTCGATTCGGTGGACTGGTGCTACATGGGTAAGGTCCTGGAGCGCATGGGCTTTGGCTCAGTGTTCAGGAAATTGGTTAACATGCTGTACAATGCCCCCAAGACGGCAATTAGACTGGGCAACGCTACCGTCCCCTTTTTTGACATAGGAAGGGGGACCAGACAGGGATGCCCTCTGTCCCCCTTCCTGTTCGCGCTAGTAATGGAGCCGGCGGCGATAGCGCTCAGATCTTCCCCAGATATACAGGCCATTATGGTTGGGACTATAAGGGAGTGTCTGGCATTATATGCCGATGACCTACTGCTGTTTTTGGAGGACCCGGTCGAGTCCCTGCGCAGTGCACTTAGCATTTTAAATGAATTTACGCAATATTCCGGCCTAAAAATAAACTGGACCAAATCCTCCATTCTACCCATAGATGAGGGGGCGAGAGCGAGGGCGGACCCCGATTTGCCACTGAAGTGGGTCACCTCTCTCACGTACCTGGGGGTGAAGGTTACTTCCGATGTGAAAGAGTACTACAGACTAAATCTCCTTCCTCTGAT
>BLSH010282033.1:27958-42045 GCA_018402905.1 Glandirana rugosa | reverse complement strand
CTTTTGCAGACTCCATCAGGTTTCCTTCCAGAATGGTCCTGTATTTAACTCCATCCAACTTCCCATCAATTTTAACCATCTTCCCTGTCCCTGCTGAAGAAAAGCAGGCCCAAACCATGATGCTGCCACCACCAAGTTTGACAGTGGGGATGGTGTGTTCAGGGTGATGAGCTTTGTTGCTTTTACGCCAAACATAACATTTTGCATTGTTGCCAAAAAGTTTGATTTTGGTTTCATCTGACCAGAGCACCTTCTTCCACATGTTTGGTGTCTCCCAGGTGGCTTGTGGCAAACTTTAAACAACACTTTTTATGGATATCTTAAGAAATGGCTTTCTTCTTGCCACTCTTCCATAAAGGGCAGATTTGTGCAGTATACGACTGATTGTTGTCCTATGGACAGAGTCTCCCACCTCAGCTGTAGATCTCTGCAGTTCATCCAGAGTGATCATGGGCCTCTTGGCTGCATCTCTGATCAGTCTTCTCCTTGCATGAGCTGAAAGTTTAGAGGGACGGCCAGGTCTTGGTAGATTTGCAGTGGTCTGATACTCCTTCCATTTCAATATTATCGCTTGCACAGTGCTCCTTGGGATGTTTAAAGCTTGGGAAATCTTTTTGTATCCAAATCCGGCTTTAAACTTCTCCACAACAGTATCTCTGACCTGCCTGGTGTGTTCCTTGTCCTTTATGATGCTCTCTGCGCTTTAAACGGACCTCTGAGACTATCACAGTGCAGGTGCATTTATACAGAGACTTAATTACACACATGGGGATTCTATTTATCATCATTAGTCATTGAGGTCAACATTGGATCATTCAGAGATCCTCACTGAACTTCTGGAGAGAGTTTGCTGCACTGAAAGTAAAGGGGCTGAATAATTTTGCACGCCCAATTTTTCAGTTTTTTATTTGTTAAAAAAGTTTGAAATATCCAATAAATTTCGTTCCACTTCATGATTGTGCCCCACTTGTTGTTGATTCTTCACAAAAAATTACAGTTTTATATCTTTATGTTTGAAGCCTGAAATGTGGCAAAAGGTTGCAAAGTTCAAAGGGGGCCAAATACTTTCGCAAGGCACTGTACCAAGAATTATACCCCAAAATACATTCTGCTGAGCAAAGGGTAAACAAAAGATTACCTGTGGGTTTAGTAGTGCCGTTATCCACAGGAGGAGAGCCCTGATCCAGGCAGCAGGCAGGGACGTGGTCAGTGACAGCGAACAGAATTGTCCAGGCAGCAGGCAGGAATATTGTCCATAGTCTGTACAGGCAGGGGTACTGTCCATAAACAGTCCAGGGTCAGTGCAGTTGGAGATATTACCAGCAGTGCCAAAATATTGATCCTGGTAATAGGCAGGAACAGGATCCATAATATGGGTATCAGGCCAGGAAAGAATGGGGACAGGTGTAGAGGCTTCTCCCACCCAAATCTCTTTGAAGCCTCTGAGTCTCCAGACCCTAATCCGGAAATGAGAAAACTAAAAATGTATTTTTTTCATCCAGAAAAACAAATTCTGGAGCCCCTCACATATGTGAGAACCCTGTGTGTGAATCCCATTACTCCAGCAGCAGGCTAAAAGATCGGTCCAGGGTCAGTTCCAGAGCAGGCAGAGGTATGTTTACATTAGGCAGAAGCGTGGTCGTATAACAGGCCATGGTCAGTTCCGGAGCAGGCAGAGGTATGTTTACGTTAGGCAGAAGAGTGGTCGTATAGCAGGCCAGGGTTAGTTCCTAAGCAGGCAGAGGTATTTTTAGCGTGAGGCAGAAGTGTGGTCGTATAGCAGGCCAGGGTCCGTTCCGAAGAAGGCAGCGGTATGTGCAGTGCAGTGGCATAAGGGGTGTGGCTGTAAATGACAATTACGTTTACCATACTTCACTAATAAAGTAGTGAAGTATGGTAACGGTGGAAACAGTCACCTATACAGAGGCCTGGTTGGGAAGGGCATTGGGGACAAAAATACACGGTGTCTCTTCTACCACCTCTTTTGGAGCACACCTGGCATTTTTTCTGGTGTCTTTGGCCTGTTTCACGGACGGGGAGTTTTTCAGGAAAGTGACATTCTTGTAGGCCTTCAGGGTACACTAGGGTGGTGATGACTTCTTCATGGTATTAAAGTATAGGAAAAAATTCCGCGCTACGGATATTTACTCAGTGCAGATAAGTGGGAAGCTGCCCTGCCCCGAATTCCCTTAGGGAAGAGTGTATATAAAGTATGGTAGGCAGATGCCGCTACCCTAGGAGGTTATGCGTTAGTGAAGGTTAGATATATGAGCAATAAATTAGTTGGATAAAGTCGTGTGTATATAAATATATATATATATATATAGAGATAACATATAAAAATAAATATAAATCTAAAACATGTGCACGTATAAAAAAAGTGACTGTGCTCTCTGCATATAGTAAAAAGACATAAAATATAAGGGTATGGTATTGTCAAGCAATCTCTATTCTTCAAAAAGACCTTTCTAGATCTGTTTCATATTTCAGACCCGTAATAAAACCAGTGGAAAAAAACGGTGACTTTAAGTGGCAGTGCTTGGTAAAAAAGCAATAAGTGTAAACTCAAAACTAAAAAGGCAGAAGCTGCAAAGTGTAGAAGTAAAACTAAAAACTAAAATGGCATTTCCAGAGCGTCTTCATGTACCATATAGTGAACCGCTCAGAAGGTGTTAATTTATATATTTTATGGACACGTCCCCAGTAAGTAATAGTCCAAAACAAGATTCAGTAAAAATGGCTTTAAACAGTCTGGTGCTCAAAAAAGTGCTTGCTAGGTGATGTCTTTTCACGGATGTGACAACGTTAAATGGTGACTCCACACAGTGCTCCCCTCCTGAGTCCCTATTTACCGGAACCCTGCAGGGGTAAGCCGCGTGTAGGGACCTCTCTCCTCTCTCCTCTCTATATATATATTTATATACACACGACTTTATCCAACTAATTTATTGCTCATATATCTAACCTTCACTAACGCATAACCTCCTAGGGTAGCGCCATCTGCCTACCATACTTTATATAATTCTTCATGGTATTGTAGAAAGGATATGGGGTTCTCGGTTGATTTTTGGTAAATAATATAACTGTTATACATGGCCAAACTGAAAAGGTATATGGAAACTTTTTTGTACCAGTGGCGGGATTTTCTTGTGGGAAGGTAGGGTTCGATCATCTGGTCATTGAAGTCGACACCCCCCATGAACAAATTATAATCATGGACACAAGCTGGCTTCCGGATTGTGTCTCCTCTCCTCCTGGGGATTTCCACATAGGTGTCATTGTGTATTGAAGTCAGCATGCGGGCATTCCGTCTGTCCCTCCACTTGACAGCCAATAGCTCCTGGTTCCGCAAAGACGCCATCTCCTCTCTTTGTAGCCTTTCGTTAACGAGCCTCTGACCGTACCGCATTCTGTAGTCTGCCTTCGGTAAAGGTTGCGGAAGAGGTGCAAACTTGAATAAAAGTTATCCACATAAAGGTGGTAACCTTTTCCAAGTAGTGGATAAATAAGCTCCCAAACAACCTTTCCACTCGTTCCAATATATTCAGGGCATTCACGGGGATGCAGTTGGGTGTCCTTTCCTTCATAGTACAAAAAGGGGGGACAAAAAGTGGGACTTTAAATGAGACACCCGGGGGAAGGGGAAAGGTGGGTACCTCCATCCCTGTATAAGGTGGAAAAGGAAAATGGGACTTTGAATGAGGCACAAGGGAGGGACAAGATGCTGGTCAACAATACAATGTTTTATTCATAATCCACATATATTGGTCAAGAAAGTGCAGATAATATCATACCATCATAATAGCGATTTTATACATAAAATAGAGATATACATGTGAGCCAATGTTGATCCGCATAACATTATATCTGTACAGAGTTACATCACATGGGATTCCTAGATTAAAAAGCATATTTGCATGCATTAGTGTAAGCGCTACATGTTTCGGGGATTATACCACCTCTTCAGGAGCAGATGCGTGTAGAATAAAATGTCTATAAAACAAAAAATATATATTGTGTGTAAGACTTAAAACATCAAATAATGATCCCCAAAAACAAGGAACGTGTTTGTAAACATCCAAAAGGGGATAAGGGGAAAAAAACACGGGGGGGGGGCAACCTAAGAAGGAAGTCCACCTTCCTACTTACATGTAAACTCAGGTTTTCCAAAAACAGGCTGATAGGATGGATGTGTGTACCATCCCCCAACTGCTCACACCAGGAGCTGAGGGGGCAGGAAATCCAGGGCCAGGCAGACCCACTCCACAGGTGGCACTGACAGGCACTGGTGGGTACAGGTGGCACTCTAATGGCACTGATAGGCACTCTGGTGGCACAGATGGGCACTCTGGCACTGATGGGCACTCTGGTGGTACTGATGAGCGCTGTAGTGGCACTGTAGGGCACTTTAGTGGCACTTTATTGGCACTGATGGCACTGTAGGGCACCGGTGTGGCACTGGTGGCACAGATATGACACTAGCAGAACTTGAACTCGGCTGGGCACAGTATATTTTTTAAAAAACATAGTCTTGCACTGCAGGGCATCTATCTCTCTCCTCTCTTCACAAACTGGATCGGTGTGAGGAGAGGAGAGAGCTGACACACTCGATAACTCTGCAGTGTTTACATTGTGATCGTGCCATCATTGGATCACGTGGTAAAGGGCCGCTGCCTTTGGCCCTTTACTGCGATCCGTGCGCACAGAGACGATTTGTTGTTCGTCATTTCTGGTCCAGTGGAGCAATTAAATGATATGTTACAATATTTTAATAGCAATGATTTGAATCTTCGCTTCACAGGAGCTACTAGCGGTGAATCCATCCCATTCCTGGATGTGGTGTTGTCGTCCAAACAGGGACGGGTGGCTTCAAGCATATACCGTTGTCGGGAAACACCCTACTCAGAGCGGATTAAGGACATCCTAGTCATGTTACTAGGGGCATACCTGTTGGCCAATTTTTGAGGCTACGCAGGATCTGCAGCGACACTGATGAATTTCATATTGAAAAAGCATCTATGTACAGCAGATTTAGAGATAGAGGATATCAAGACAGAGTTCTGCAAGAATTATAGAACGCAATATTCCTATTTTATATGAAGATGAGCGGTATCAGAAATTTTTCAGGTGAGCACCTACTTTGGCCAGCACCTTATCACCTAGTCATTTTACTACAAATAAGCATCATAGAACATGGTTGGATTTTGTGGGACTGTTTAAATGTGGAATAAATGAGTGTATTTGCGGCCCAAGGTTAATTTGTGGTAATCAGTTCAGATCCACAGTAAATGGCAGGTCTTATAAAATCAAAACGTTTATTAACTGTAACACCAGATACATTATATATGTTATCACATGCAAACAATGTGCCAAACAATATGTGGGTCGCACCACACGAAGATTACGAGATAGGCTATGCGATCATATCTATGGTATTAGACAGGAACACAGCAAAAATGTAGCGAGACATTTCAACGAAATACATGCAGGGGACATGTCCCTTCTACAAATTCAGGGTATAGAAAAGGTTAACTCACCCAAGGGGGGAGGGGGGAGATGTATACACAAAATTGTGCAGAGGTGAGGTATTCTGAATCTTCTCGTTACAAACGAGAATTCCGGAGGGAATGAATTATAAATGGGACCTGACAAACTTCTATTCTTAGGGGTGCCATTGTCCCTGTCATAACAATCCCCATTTATCTAATTAGTTGGTGGTTTAGTGCTCCTTTCTTGGAGGTGACCATAGATATATTCAAACCTTACACTATTTAATGTAGTCCTTGAGACTATAGATATGGGATATATATAAATGGTTTTCTATCTATGGCATAGCGGTTGTCTTTTCCCTCCTTTCCACATAGTAGATGAAAAACAGAACGGATCCTTTTTAGAAAAGTATCCAAACTGAAGTGGAAATAGATGTCACTGAGTGCATGTGAGTGTTCACGCATGCATTTGTGACATCTTATAGCGAATAGTTGTGTATCCTTTATTGGTTTTTAGTCTTATCTTGGTTAAAAGAGGACGATCTGTATCGTTTTTACAAATACCTGTTTTTGTTTTTAGCTGTATAGTAAACACTGTAAAGTCTTAAATGGATACATTTTGCTTCAAGTATAATGTTATGTGATTATGATTGTCCTTGTCTCTCATCATTATGAGTCAACAACGTGATGGTTATAGAAAAGAAGGGAGGTCTTTTTGATCTCCTTATTCTCTTTTTCTTTTCTTCTCGTTTATGTTTTGTTTGATTCATTTTTTAGAAATTGCTTTTTTTGATATGATTGGAGCCAATGAGAATCAATCACATATGATGGAAATCAGAACAGCTGAACAAAGCTTTTTGAATTGGAACTACAATCACCGAAAATGTCAGCACCTGTGAATTTTTGAATACATGACAATGGACTATGAGTATTTAAATGTAGGTGTTTGTATGTTCTTGTGTGGTTTTGACGAAGCACGCTAGACCTGTGAAACCCATTAACCTTTTTGTCTGTACCCATGCTCTTTGTACATATTATGGACATATGATCTTCTGAAATACATTTTGATTGCATCCAATTGGGGGTGCTGCCATCCTCACTTTCAAGGTTATCACAGGGCGTGCGGGAGCGCGATTCTGGCAGGACGTTATAGTACGCCCTCCCAGAACAATGGATCCCACTTGCGGCCGTGTAATTAAATTGCACGGTCGGCAAGTGGTTAACTAGACCCAGACTAAAAGGAGGACTGGGATTACCAGACCTCTGGCGATGTTACCAGGCGGCCCAACTGACCCAAATCTCTAACATCTATCTCAAGGGACCCAAACCCGACTGGATAGAAATGGAAAGGTAGGCGGTTCCTAACAATACTCTGGATTTCTTGATCTGGAGCCCCCTCAAATCTCGCCCGGCTATACTCTCTCCAACACTGTCCCACTTAATCTCGTTATGCGTCTCCTTACATAAATTACACAAAATAGCTCCCCCTGGCATCCCCTCTCGCATATTTTCCACAATCCTCTTTCTTCCAGGCTTGGACATAAAGGCAAATTTCTCATTTATTACACTCTATTTGGACATCCAAGCCAGACCCTCTAACCATAACCCCATATGAACAATGGTGTTCGGAGTCCAGGGACATGAGAGGGGGAATCTCCCTAATCTATGCAGCCCTGGTGGACCCTGAGGAGAAAAACCTTGTATGTGCTGGACTGGGAGCGAGATCTCAGACTTGGCTGGGAGCTGGACGACTAGCATCAGTGTTTCTCATGCTCCTTTAAGGGAATACAGAATGCAGCCTTAATTGAGGCCAACCTCAAAGTAATTTCTTGCTGGTATCTGGTCCCCTCTCGTCTCTCTAAAATCTTCCTGCAGGCTTTGCCGTTTTGTTTTAGGGACTGTGAACACCTGGGCACTTTTCTCCACACAATGTGGGAATGTCCCAGGATCCGAGGATTTTGGAGCAAAATTTTCCACCTAATTTTCAAAGCCACCAACGATCCAACAACGGCTCTCCTCCACCAAAAAGTACCGGGGGGGCTCTCCTGGGAGTTCACAGTCCCTAGTTTTCTTTTTCCTTGTATGAGCCAAAATAACAATAGCACGTAACTTGAAATCCTCCTCAGTTCCATATCAGCAGACTAAGGAGACGGTTTCTTGGATTATGGCCCAGGAGAATATTACCAGCACCATTCTTAATACTTCAAAAATGTTTGAAAGAATATGGGAACCATGGGCTACACATATTGGGGTCACCTTGTAGTATGCCATTCAGATCTCACCCAGAACTCTTCTATACTTTCTGCGAGCGTTCTTATACCCCTTTCTTTCTCCTTCCTCTCACTATTCCTGTCCTCTGTTCCCTCTCGCTTATTTTTTCTTCTAATACTGAATCTGTACTCCAGCTCCAAAAGTTGGCTTTCCAGATTGGGAAACCAGAGAGATACTATCTCCAGTAACTTTCTATTTTTGCCTTCATAGGATCTATGGGCTCTCCCTATTTTGACAAGGTTATGATGTTTTAAACTGGAACTTGTTAATGCTTGCATGCTCTGATTGACTAAGCCATGGCAGTAGAGGGAGCCCTAATCCCCTGACACAGCTTGAGCCCTATTGGGGTGTCGGGATGGGACAGCTCTCCTACTCCCATCGGATTATAGTATGATCTAAATGTCAGATGAGGTTTTTCTTTCTATCGTGATCGAACCAACCTTTGTCAAATGAGTTAGAGCTTATCTTTGTTATGTTTGTTGTTATATTTCTAGATCATAAGCTTCATCAAGCTCTTGATACTTTCAACACATTGACATGTATGGACGCTTTTTTGATATATTCAATAAAAATTATTTAAACATTAAAAAAATGTTCATACGTTTTTCTCTATTTGCCACCAGGATAAAATTAAAATAAAAACAATCCAAATTAATTTGAAGTGCAGACTTTAAGCTTTAATTCACGGGGTTGAACATATACATATACATAAATGTCAAGTACAAATTTTAGGAACTGCAACCATTTTTATACACTGTCCCCCCATTTTCAGGGGCTCAAATGTAATTGGACAAATGAATATAATCATAAATAAAATGTTCTTTTTTAATATTTTGTTGAGGATCCTTTACTGGCAATGACTGCCTAAAGTCTGAAACCCATGGACCTTACCAAAGACTATGTTCCCTTCTTTTTGGTGCTTTGCCAGACTAACTGCAGCTGTCTTCAGTTGTTCTTTCTTTGTGGGTCTTTCTGCCTTTAGTTTTGACTTCAGCAAGTGAAATACATGCTTAATTGGGTTGAGATCAGGTGATTGACTCGGCCATTGCAGAATATTCCGCTTATTTTCCTTGAAAAGATCCTGGGTTGTCATTGTCCATCTGTACTGTGAAGCGCCGTCCAATCAATTTTGCTGCATTTGGCTGAATCTGGGCTATCAGTATATCTCTAAACACTGCAGAATTAATCTGGCTCTTTCTGTCTTCTGTCACATCATCAATAAACACCAATGACGCAGTGCCACTGGAAGCCATGCATGCCCATGCCATCACACTGCCTCCACCATGTTTTACAGATGACGACGTGTGCTTTGGATCATGAGCCGTTCCAAGCCTTCTCCACACTTTTTCCTTCCTGTCATTCTGGTACAGATTACGAAAAGAATGCTTTTCCAGAACTGGTCTGGCTTTTTTAGATGGTTTTTGGCTTTTCTATTCTTCAGGTTTATGAATGGTTTGCACCTTGTGGTGAACCCTCTGTATTTGCTCTTGTGAAGTCTTCTTTTTATTGTAGACTTTGATAATGATACGCCCACCTCCTGGAGTGTCCTTCACTTGTCTGGATGTTGAGAATGGGTTTTTCTTTACCATAGAGAGGATCCTGGGATCATCCACCACTGTTGTCTTCCGTGGACGTCCAGGCCTTTTTATGCTGAGCTCACCTGTGCGTGCCTTCTGTCCTCAGAATATAACAAAGTGTTGATTTGGCCACTCCTAATGTTGCTGCTATCTCTCTGATGGATTTGTTTTGTTTTTGAAGTCCTACAATGACCTTTTTCCCCTGCTTGGACAGCTCCTTTGAACGCATGATGTAGATTCCCAGCAATAGATTCCAAATGCAAATACCACACTAAGACCCCCATACACACTATGCAACTTTTGTTGTCTGATTTCCCTTAGATTTACCAAAACCATGTAATACAAGGGCCTGCCGGATTGCATACATTGAAACTCTTAAGGTTTGACCTCATATTATATGGTTTTGGAAAATCTAAAGGAAAAAAAGAGAATTGTATAGTGTGTATCCAGCTTTAATCAACTCCAGACCTTTTACCTGCTTCATTGATGAAGAAATAACAAAGGAGT
This sequence comes from Glandirana rugosa, assembly GCA_018402905.1. Taxonomy (NCBI): domain Eukaryota; kingdom Metazoa; phylum Chordata; class Amphibia; order Anura; family Ranidae; genus Glandirana; species Glandirana rugosa. The sequence continues at coordinate 32,201 of BLSH010282033.1, read as the reverse complement.
AGCCCACACCTGGCCATGAAACAGCTTTTGATTCAATTGTCCGATTACTTTTGGTCTCTTGAAAAAGGGGGGGTGGCTATTCTTAAGAGCTGTGATGGTAAATACCTGAAAAAAAACTAAAATTGCACCTGTGTCCAAATATATAAGGACCTAACTGTATGTGTGTGTATATATACAATATATATATGTGTATACACAATATATATATATATATATATATATATATATATTTACATTTCAGATCTTCCCAGACCTCCACTTCAGTCTGAGTTTCAAGATTGATGAATGCACTCCTGTCGAAATGACAGTGGGTCCCAACCATCAAAGACGCCCCTGAGTGTGGCTTCTTGCAGAGGCAGCCCTAATTTCTTTGCTGCCCCCTATAGTAACCCTTGGTGTGACCTCGATAGGTATCCATGCCAGCAGGAAGGATGTGTTTAAACCAGTCTGCAGCAGTGGGACTTCTATGGACAAGCAAATTCACCTCCATGTGTTCTAATATTTTCCACTCCTCTTTAATAGTTGCCAGAGAAGTGTTAAATTCTACAGTTGCCATGACAGGACTGTTTTTTTATGTATACAGTTGAGGAGAAGCACTTCAGTAAGGGTCACAGAGTACAGATTCTGTAGGTACTTCAGCTTTGTGCTATTTTTCCCAGTCCACATAATAGGAGTCAAGCACTGTAAGAGTCTGAGGTGGGAAGCGAAGGAAGATTTAAGTGCATGGAGACAGCATACCCAACATGATGCAACATAATTCTATGCTGACCCTATACTGCCTTGTGTGTAGGGCCAGCTATACAGATCTTTTCACTTGCTGTACTTTTACTGGTAACTGCTGTGGACAGGTAAATAGTTCAGTGTTTATTTTTTACTTTTTTTGCTTGGCTCTAAATTGCCTCTTCTGTGATTTTCATTCTGCATCATCTCTGGCCTGTATTGGCTTCTTATTCCTCAAATGTGCGTGTGTGTTAGACACACTTCTGGTTTCATACAGCTTATAGAGATTAAAGCAAACATCAGAAGTTCACCTATTTTTTTTTTATGATTATGGTTGCAAGAACTTTGCTCTGGGCCACTTCCGTATGCAAGCTACACTATATTACCAAAATTATTGGTACACCTGCCTTTACACGCACATCAGTTGGCTGGCCTTAGGCCAGCCTGGATTTGTGGGAGGGGTCTGAAATATATATCTCTCCTTCCTCCTTCCTTTCAGTGTAGGCTTGGCTTCCTGGTCAAGTTATTTTCTTGGTTGCTCATGCTACTATGGTTGTCATACCCCTTGAGTATCTGATGTAGTTGCATTTTTCCCTATGCTATTCACAGGTGCACTCTTGCATTGTGTTAATTTGTAAGGTGCGTTTAAAAAAAAAAATAAAGGGGGGATTTTGTTGGCACATGACGTCTGTAGTATCAGTGTTTGTCACCATGTGGGTCATCATGTCGTCACTGCACACGTCGCTGTATAATTTCGTTCAGTTTCTCTTCTATATCTATCATACCTTGTTTTTCATCAGGTTACTGATACAGGTGTTCTTGTTTCACGTGGATTTCAGTGTATTACACAGGTTCAGCAAGGTGTATTATGCGTCATTAATTACGGAATTGTCATGTACCTGGTGATGGAGTCTGATGTGCAGGGACCCCTGGAAGTGGCATGAGGGCTTGACAAGGTGGCTGGTGCTGGTGCAAGAGTCTTGCTGCAGGTGTGGTGAAGGTTACCGTTGACCACTGGATGTCACCGACAGAGGGGCTGGGAGCCCGTGCAGTAGTCAGAGGGATGGTCAGATGCAGGCCGGGGTGTCAGGAGACGGGTGGTGCAGTACCAGAGGAGTCGAGGTCAGAAGCCGGGTTTTCAGGAGGCAGGCAGCAAGGTACAGAGCAGCGGGCAGAGAGTAGTCAGGGTCACAAGCCGGGGTCGGTGCAGGCAGACGGCAAAACGTAAACAAGCCGGGTCACAGGAAATGGGAAATTAGATAACAGGTCGCTCAGGAACACGGTTATGCTGTAGACAGGACAGTCCTCTGGGCCACAGTTCTTTCCTGACATTGCCCCCCCCAAGGGGCAGCCTCCGGATGATTTCTCCAGAATGCTCAAACACGATCTCCTGCGTGCAGGTTGCTCTCCGGCTCCCAGAAGCTTTCCTCCGGCCCGTACCCTTTCCACTTGACCAAGTACTGAACACGGCCTCCTCTCTTTCTACAGTTTAAGATGGATTCCACTTCGAATTCCTCTTCACCGTCTACTAATACTGGTTTCGGAGGGCCTGTCCTCCGTTCTGGAAAAGGGTTAGGGGCCGCGGGCTTGAGCAGAGTCACATGAAACACGGGTTGTACCCGAAGTGAATTGGGTAGCTCCAGTTCATAGGCTCCCCTATTGATAATTCTTTTGATGGGAAAAGGGCCAATGAACCTGGGACTCAGCTTTCTCAATGGGCAAGCCATCTTGAGGTTTGCCGTGGACAACCAGACCTGCTCCCCGGGCTTAAGATTCAACTCTCCTCGTCTCTTTCGGTCAAAGATTCTTTTATTGTATTCCTGAGTCTTTTGCATTGTCTCTTGAAGCAGCCTGTTAGTGTCCCAGAATTTTATTGTCGCATCTACTGCAGGCACCCGAGCCTCCGGGAGAGGGCAAGACAGAAAGGACGGGTGGAAGCAGCAATTTGCAAAAAACGGAGATTGCTTGGAGGCAGAGTGGATAGAGCTATTGTAAGCAAACTCGGCAAGTGGCAGCAATGGAACCCAATCGTCTTGTGAAAAAGAAGAAAAACACTGGAGATACTGTTCCAAAGTCTGATTGGTCCTTTCGGTTTGCCCATTAGTCTGTGGATGATATGCTGATGAGAAGAACAGTTAAACCTTGAGTGACTTGCATAGTGCCTTCCAAAATCTTGAGGTGAACTGCACACCCCGGTCTGAGACAATATTCCCTTCCCCGTGTAATCTTATTTCTCTTATGAACACTTCTGCGGTTTCGGGGGCCGAGGGTGTGCCCTTCATGGGTACAAAGTGAGCCATTTTAGTTAAACAGTCAACCACTACAAAGATGGTGTAGTACCCTTGAGATGGGGGTAGCCCTACAGTAAAATCCAAGGCTATCATTTTCCACGGTCTTTCTGGTACTGGAAGTGGGTTCAGGAGACCCCAGGGTCTGGTTTTGCAGCTCTTATTTTGTATACAGGTCGTTCATGACCCCACATAGTCTCTACAGTCTCTTTCGAGTTGAGGCCACCAGAAGGTATGCTGCAGGAGGTCAACTGTCTTAAGAGCCCTGAAGTGCCCTGCCAGTTTATGGTCGTGGCATTGCTCAAGTACCGCTGCGCATAGTTCCTTGGGCACAAAGATTTTATTATTTTTGAGTAGTTGCGATAGATAATAGATACAATGTAGTCATCACTTGAAGGGCTCTACGCGTTTCGTGACCCGTGTCACTCGTCAGGAGCCAAAAAGACATATTATGTGTATCTGTAGAAGCAAAAATTGTATAACTATAAAAATTTGGTCAACCGTAAAAAATGAATTAATAAATTGTAGTAACCACAACAACAAGGGCACCTACCCTGACAATCACGCTAGCCTGGACGCCCACTTGCACACTCAGATGTGGACACCAGGGGCCCGAGGCCCGGCAAACACACCACTCCGGGAGCTGAGGGGGCGGGTAACCATGGCCTGCAAAAACACAAAGGAAACCTCAAAAAGTGAAAATAGGTGAATAGGGTTCCACCACCATAGTGGATTGCCTTCCTCCCCCGCGGAGGCTGGTGCGTAGCTGCAGTGCGAAGTGCCGGCCCAGCCGCCGCAGACCAACTACGGCGCGAGGCCGTCCACACCAAGGTGGACCGCAGGAAACTCTCCTAGCCGATAGTGTGACGCCCCGTCGGATACCGACGGGTCCACAACCACGGTAAAGGAGGTAGGACCCTGCGGGTACACTGCAACCCCCGCCAGGACGCAGATGTGTTTCCTCGGGGAGGAGTAAAGATCGGAAAGGAGTGAAGGACCGTGTCGTAAAATGAGAGAAGGTGCGTAAGGGGGAAAAAGGGTGCCATTCAGGGGAAGGGAGAAGGTGTGTGGTGGGTAGTGAAAGAGGGTGTGCCGGGAGGGAAGGGAACAGTGCCCAGAAACAGGTCGTGAGGATAATGTTAGGTGATACCACCACCTTGGGATAAGTGGATAAAAGTGAAAAACTCCAAAGGAAACACAAAAACGTCCGGTACCAATGGGCGGGGGAGTCGAGG
>BLSH010282033.1:10677-27948 GCA_018402905.1 Glandirana rugosa | reverse complement strand
GGGTGCCGCACCAAGGCCATGGGTGCCAAGGGGGAACCCTATTCTTTGCCTGTGGGTCTATGGGGATTGTGGCTGAAAAATTATGGTAGAATAGTAATATAATAATATTATTTTAAAATTAATGAATATGAATTTAATATTAAATATTAACATACCCCTTTAACCCTGACTGGCTCAATGAGTGTGTTTTTTAACTCATGTATGCATGATTTGCATGAGCTCAGGGGGGTATAAATTAATAAACCGTCAGCCTGCATCCCTGTTGCAAATTGCAATTGAAAAACCATGATCCACATGGATGGGACTTTGAACGAGGTCTGAATCCCGTACGGAACAGCACCTCCATCCCTGTTTGCCTATTAAAAGGAAAGGAGATTGGGACTTTAAATGAGGCTGGACGGTGAAAGTTGCATTGAAACAAAGATCACTTTAATTTGGATCAAAAATTTGAAGCAATACATATTCAACAACATTACACATGGATAATTATGACAGGTACAAATTATTTTTGAGTAGTTGCGATAGACAATAGATACAATGTAGTCATCACTTGAAGGGCTCTACGCGTTTTGTGACCCGTGTCACTCGTCAGGAGCCAAAAAGACATATCATGTGTATCTGTAGAAGCAAAAATTGTATAACTATAAAAATTTGGTCAACCGTAAAAAATTAATTAATAAATTGTAGTAACCACAACAACAAGGGCACCTACCCTGACAATCACGCTAGCCTGGACGCCCACCCGCACACTCAGATTTGGACACCAGGGGCCCGGGGCCCGGCAAACACACCACTCAGGGAGCTGAGGGGGCGGGTAACCATGGCCTGCAAAAACACAAAGGAAACCTCAAAAAGTGAAAATAGGTGAATAGGGTTCCACCACCATAGTGGATTGTAATAGGAGTGCTGGACAAAGACCCGTGACAAGGGAAGGGAGGGCCGTGTGGGAGAAAGTGATGGGTGGTGTGTGGAAGAGGGAAGGGGACTTACCGTGGGAAAAAGGGGGAATGCGTGGAAGAGAGTAAAATGCTGTGCCAGGAAGTGAGGAAAGGCTAGAAATGAGGAGGGGCTCCTTTGTGTAGAGGCAGGACCGCCCCCCACATCACGTGGGCGTCCCAGGACGGAGGAAATGGCACCAACACCTGGGCAGCCATAGGCTGCCCCGCAGTGTGATAGCCGATCCTCTCAAAGGACGCCAGGTGGAACCACACCTGCCGGAGTGCGGCGTCAACCAGACGCCGCCGACCCGGCCGTGGAGCGTGACGTTGATGCGTGGTCGGAGGCACCGCCTCCTTCCCCATGCGTGCAAACAGGCAGAGGAGGAGGGGGGGCCCCAAGCACACATCGCAGCTCCCGGAAGTGGCGGAGACACCAGGACATCGGGACCCCCGATGCACCCCAGAGCGAGGGGGTGCCGCACCGAGGCCCATGGGTGCCAAGTAGGGGAACCCTATTCTGTTCCCAGTTAAAGCCGTCGGATTCGTGCGACTAGATTTTCCTGCATCAGTAGGAAGTTTCCGGAGGGAAGTATCGTGTCAGGAGGTATAGGATCTCCGGGTATGCTGAACATGCGTGAAAGGGCATCGGGTCTTGTGTTCTTTAACCCTGGCCTGTATGTAATGTGCAGAGACAACCTCGAAAAGAAGAGTGCCCATCTGGCCTGCCAGGGCTTCAGTCAGTATTCAAGGTTCTTGTGGCCGGTATAGACCAAGATCAGGTGTGTAGCTCCTTCCAGGAGGTAGCGCCATTCCTCAAGTGCTGACTTGATGGCCAGAAGCTCTCTGTCCCCCAGGTCATAATTCCTTTCAGGTGCAGTTAGTTTGTGGGAGAAGAAGTCAACAGGGTAGAGCAAGGCCTTTGTACCTTGCCTTTGAGAAAGCACTGCTCCCACTGCCGTTTCTGAAGCGTCCACCTCGAGGACGTAGGGGAGAGTCGGACCAGGGTGTTTTAGAACTGGTGCAGATGTAAACACCTTCTTGAAGGTCTCAAAAGCTGCCTGTGCCTCGGGAGACCAGCAAAACCGGTTATTATGTTTGGTCAACTGTGTGATAGGTGACACGATGGCAGAAAACCCCTTAATAAATTTCCGGTAAAAGTTAGCGAATCCGATGAAACACTGGACTCCCTTTTTGTCAGTCGGCATCGGCCACTCCAGGATAGCTGAGACCTCCTGCGGGGTCCATCTCAGTGCCAGAGACCGAGATAACCAACCCCAGGAACTGAATACCGGCTAATATTAACCACTTAGAAGAATTTCCCAGGTTAGGACCAGAGCACTTTTTGCGATTCGGCACTGCGTCGCTTTAACTGACAATTGCTCGGTCGTGCGACGCTGTACCCAACCTAAATTTGCGTCCTTTTTTTTCCCACAGATAGAGCTTTCTTTTGGTGGTATTTGATCCCCTCTGTGTCATTTCTGATCACCGCTATAAACAAAAGAAGAGCGACCATTTTGCAAAAAAAAACAAATTTCTTACTTTTTGCTAAAATTCAAATCCAAAAAAAAAAATATTAAAAAACATTTTTTACTGGTTTTGGCCGATTTATATTCTTCCTCATATTTGTGATAAAAAAAAAATCGCAATCGGCGTTTATTGATTGGTTTGCGCAAAAGTGGCCACGTTTACGGATGATGAGAATTAATTTCTGGGGTTTTTATTTTTTTATTATTTTTTACTAGTAATGGCGGCAATCTGCAATTTTTAGCAATACTGCGATATTGCAGCGGACACGTCGGACATTTTTGACACTTTTTTGGGACCTTTGACATTTAAACAGCGATCAGAAATTGAAATGTCCACTGATTACTGTATAAATGTCAATGGCAGTGAAGGGGTTAACCTGCAGGGGGGCGATCTAGGGGTTAACTATGTTCCCTGGGTGTGTTCTTACTGTGGGGGGGTTGGGCTACCATGGGCATGAGAGATCTAACTGATCCCAGTGATAGTGTTTACATCGGCGGTTCCCCGCTCTTTGCCTGTGGCCGCTCATCGTGGCTCGCCGGCGGACATCGGGTCCACCCGAGCCGCGGGCACACTCCTCTGGAGTGCGCCGGGAGCTTGCGCGCCCCCTAGCAGGCATTCGCAGATCGCCGCCATTTTACGGCGATTCGCGGCCAGCATCCACACTGCTGCCGTAAATAGACGGTAGGCAGTGTGGAACCGGTTAAGGACGACATTCTGAAGGGGAAGGATGTGAATTTGGCCTCTCTGCTTATAGATTCACAGGATATTATGGAGAACAAATCCTATGCTTGCAGGGAGGTCTCAGTGGTGCTTAAAACAAAGGACCCCAGGCTTTAACCACAAGCTTAGCGTGGCAGAAATTGTGCTGATTTTTAGGGACGTCATCTGCTCAGTCAGTCCCGGTAGGAGAGAGCAGTTAGATTTGTACTTGCACAAAGTAGTGTATTTGGCACACAAGTATGGCGGCTGCATTTTCTATGATTATAATTGGTCTTTTTCAGCAAAGGTGGCAGCTACTTGGGCGCAGTTCCAGTTAGTGACATGCTGAAGCAATATTGACATGGAACTATTTTGCAGGCATTTCCCCAACCAGAAATTTCCTGTGCACAGTAGTTGCCAGTCATAGGCCCACACTTTGGCTTGGTGTCCCATGTTTGAATCCTCCAATCATGCAGGGGCTGTCAAGCAGGCAAGTGATGCGTCCTCTACGGGATCTTCAGGGCAGGTGGATAAGTTAGGTAGACCTATCCATTATCCAGGCAAGACTCAGTTATGCAACAACTACAATCAGTCAGGATGCAATTATAATCAATGCAGGCTCCTACACGTTTGTACCAATTGCTTCAGAGCGCACCCTAAGTCCTGTCTGATCAAACTGCCCAGTTCATCATGACTAAGCCAAATCAACGTCTCCTTGTTAGGGGACTGTTTGGAGAACCACCCATCTCTGGCTTTCAGGCACTTTTTACTGGATGGGTTTTCGGTAGGGTTTCACACAGGTCTTACAAGTCCCACAACTTCCTCTTTTTTGTAGCTCGCAATTCAGGGATGGAGGTTATGTTTGATATCCTGGGTTCATGTTATATGACTTCACTTTTCATCTTAATTATTGCCTTTCCCATTATAATAATTTTACTACCCATGTTGCCCCATATGGTAATCATTAGTAATTAGACATGTGCTGTGCATGCCTATAGACGCATGCATTCCTTTTATATAGAATATACCATTGACACATTATTGGACACTTCCATGCCAGTCTGTTCATGCCATGTGCTGTGGTGTTGTTGGGCTGGCCGCTGCCTGTTTATTCCCGGAGCTAAGATGCTCACAGGTGTCCCTCCCACTCCCCCTCTGCTCACCAGGTGGCTGGTATGAGGGTGTGGGAGGGTCCTTTCCTCTGAGCATCGGCGCCACACACCTGCCCCTTTCCTCTAGCGTCCATGTGTTGCTGCCGTTCCTGGGTGTGTTTGCCAATCTAGGCTGACCAATGGGGTTTCTGTCTGGAGGTATATATGAGCAGCAGCGTCTGCTCTGTTCCAGGTGTTTCCCCTTCATGTCAGCCTGTGTGGCGTTGGTGTGTTTGGTCTTGCTGCAAGCACATTTCATCCTCACATGCTGTAAGTATCACTGTCACCTATTCTAATCTGTTCTTGTCTATTTTTCTTGTTGCAATATCTGCACTCACTTGTTTCTATTGCCCCTTTCTACTTTTATAACCACACACTGACACCTGTGGTGTTCCATTACTTCCATCACTTTGCTTGGTGCAGTGGTTTCCTGTATTCAATTCCTTTGGACCAGATCATATACAATTTTCTTTGATGTTCTATATTCACTATAGATTGAAGCCCCTGCCTTAATTTATGTTTGGATATTCTGATACCAAGAACCACATCCATGTGCTTGATCTTACCATGAACAACACCTCAGCTCCCGGCACGGGCGAGAGTGTGGGCCCACTCATCTCAGCTCACTGTTATGTACATGCTGTTTTATGTAAGTAGTCTACCATGTACCTAACCAACATTCATTTTTACCTTCCAATATTATTGGCTTCCCTCAGCAGGGTCGCTTTGCTTGTGTTCTAGTGACATGCCCATGTCTCTTTTTTTCAGATCCCACCTATTTCGCATCAGCCCCTAAAGAGTGGCCTAATTATCATGAAAGACGTCCGGCATATATCAGATGCAATTTGTTCACTCAGGTTATTCTGTGTGCTCCCCAGCACTCCACCATATGGAGCTTGTTTTTATTAACCAACTTTTTTATTGTGTGTAAAGTCTGCAATATATTATTGTTTACATGTTTACCATTATGTTTATGTACCCATCATTGCATGGTATTGTTGTCAAGGTTCATGTACCCATCATTGCATGGTATTGTTGTCAAGGTTCAACAATAAGTATTTTCATTACTTGGTAACCTTGTTTGAAGTCACATCAATGTATACCTCATTTAAGTCCCGCCCTTTCCCCCTTTTCACACAGGTCTTACTACTCTTCCGACTCAGTCTTCCGAGTGTAGGAAATTGTTGTCAGCAGATAGCCATGCTTCTGTGGTTGACGAGATATTAGAAATAAATGTGTACAAGGGCTTTGCGATCAGTCCGTTTGTTCCACCACCGTTTGGCATGTGGAGGGTCAGCCCTTGTGGCAAGTTTTCTAATAAATATTGATTAATGTATGACCTGTCTGTGCCTCATTCTTCCCACATACCAAGTCTCAATTTGCTTGTTCCTTCGGAAGAATTTTCATTAAAGTACGCATCTGTGGATTTAGCCATGCAGCATATCCTACAGTTAGGCAGGGGGACTTGGTTGTCCAAAGTGGATATCGCTGGTGCTTTCAAATTGCTTCTGATCAAACCTATGGTTTGACAATGACATCGAATGCGGGGGAGCATTACTATTTTGCTACCATGTTAACTTTCGGGTCAAAAAGTAGTCCTTGCTTGTTTGATTTGTTTGCCCAAGCTCTCCATTGGATTTCGGTTAACTGTAAAGGTTGTCAGGGGATAGTGCATTATCTAGATGATTTTCTCCTGTTAGAAGACGCGGGTTTACCACCTAAGGATCTGCAGTTGCTCACGAGGTTGTTTTCGGCGTTAAACGTTCCGTTGGCAGCCTGTAAGTGGAGGGTCCGTCCAGGATCATCCATTTTTTGGGCATTACGCTGGATTCTAATCGTATGGTTGCAAGTTTACCCAGGAAGAAATTGGTCAGGATACGGCAGACCATTAATCTTTTTGTCTGATCACCAGTCTATTCCAAAAGAGGCTTAGTCTCTTGGGTGTGTTGAACCATGCCATGAGAATCATTCCACAGGGTAGATCCTTTGTGTCCAGGTTACTGGCTCTTCTACCCCTGTATCATGATTCCGACTCGGCTCATCATGTCATTTATGCACAGATTGACATGGTTAGGTATTACAAACTTTCCTTTCCAGGGGGAATTTAACGGTGGGAAGTACAACGGTGCAGCTGGTGCACTAACTCGTTTTAAGCTGCCTCAATTTTTCTTGCAGCATCTGGAAGCAGAGCTAGTGGGCAAACCAGTTCCTCCTTACACCCTCCTGATCATGGACTAGCCAGGTTCTGGACACAAGCGATAGATTTTTTTTTTTTTTTAACAAAAACTTTATTCAAGTTTTAATCAGAATAACAGTACAACAGCAGTGGTATAGATACTCATAAATAGATTATGCCGGGTAAAAGACAATGTTCACCTCAAAGTACATCAAGCAGCAGCTCTAGTTAGATTCAAGTCATAATATTTAGATAACATCAGTCTCACAGCACTCGGTAGTGTTCCAAGGAGACCTATGACCCACCTCCCTGCCTCCCCAGAATGCGAATTAGGAACAACTAGGATTAAGGAGAGAGAGAGTGGGAAGAAAGGGGGTAGGCCAGACCCTCCAGATAGAGAGAGGGACTGAAAGGCAGAAGGAGATGAAGGTAGTAGAAGATATGTGGGGAGGGGGGGAAGGAAAAGGGGGGATAGAGAGGGGGAGGGAGGAAGGGGGGGAGACCAGGGGAGGAAGAATAGAGGAAGAGGGGCGTTAACCAGGGGACAGCATTAACCAGCATTATCACTCATCCAGAAGCTATTCTAAATCGAGTTTGCGTTTACTGACCCATGCTGCCGAAATATATAAAGAAATTTGGGGAGTACTGGCATTTTAATCAGATTAACGTGGCCTGCCAGGGACACGGGCAAAGATTTCCAGGCAGCGCATTTGCGGGTCAGTGACGTCACCACCGGGGCCAGGTTAAGGGCCAGAAATTTAGATATGTCTCTATGGATTTCCACCCCCAAGCATTTAAACTGAGAAACTATTTGCAGGGGAGTCTGGCCGGCATCGACCCTAGCCTGTGAGTGCAAGTCCTGATTTCCCCCAATTAATGCGGATGCCCGAAAAATGCCAGAAAGTGTCAAGGATGATGAGTACCTCTGTTAGGGAGTCGTTTTCATTTTGGATATACAAAAGCGCATCATCGGCATAAAAGCATACTTTTTCATGCCGGGGCCCAACCTTTATCCCCTCAACCCGTTCCGAGGACCTCAACAGAATGGCCAATGGTTCAATGGCCAGCGCAAAAAGCGCTGGGGAGAGGTGCCCCTCTGAAGGTCAAATGATGAAGATAGGGACGTACCCGTTCGTACCCTGGCCCTGGGAGATCTATAGAGGGCCTTGACCCACGCTATATAGTTGGGGCCAAACCCAAAACGTCTGAGAACTTCCCACAAGTACCCCCACTCCACCGAGTCAAATGCCTTTTTGGCGACCCACAACATCGGTCGGAGTGAGGGTCTCCCCAGACACCAGCAGGGTGAACAGCCTCCTGAGGTTTATGTCCGCCCCCTTGCCCGGCATGAACCCAGACTGATCCTCGTGCATCAGGGACTGAATGACTTCACTGAGTCTTCCCCGCCGACACCTTCTCAATACCTTCGCATCTGCATTTATCAACGAAATGGGGCGATACGAGGCACAGTGCTCCGGGTCTTTGCCCGGCTTAGGAAGCACAATTATCACTGCCTCAGCCATAGACGATGGCAAGGCACCCACCTCCAAGGACTGGCAGAGAGTCTTGTGAAGTTTGGGGGCTAACTGTTCTGAGTATTGTTTGTAAAACTCCGGTGGGAGGCCGTCCAAGCCGGGAGTTTTCCCGGCCTGGAGGGCCCCCAGGGCCAGCTGGACCTTCTTGAGGGTAATAGGGCTGTCTAGTCTTCTGATTAGTCTGCCCTGGAGGAGTACAGATCGGCGTAATAGGCGGCGAACCTCTCATTAATGGCCACAGGGTTAGAGACCACCCTCCCGCTCCCATCTCTAATGCGTGCTATGTGGTTAGCCGGGTGTTGCTTCTTGGAGAGCCACACCAGGAGCCTGCCAGTCTTTTCCCCCTGCTCAAATATACGCTGTGTCTGAGCCAGCTGCCTCTTTTTTGCCTGGTTGACCCTCAGCAAAGACACCTCACGATAGGTCGTTTGCATATCTAGCGCCATTACAGGATTTCTGGTAGCTACAAATTGGGCCTCAAGATCCGCTGCCTTGTTTTCGGCTTCCTCAAGGGTAATTGCAGTGTCCCTTCTTGCCCTAGCTATAGCAATTTGGTACTTCCCCCGCACGCTAGCCTTGAAGGCGTCCAACACAAAGTCTGGCCCGGTAGATTTGTCATTCGTAGCCAATATTCGGCGATATGTCTCTCTACTTCAAAGTCAATGCTTGGGTCAGCCAATCCTGTCGGAGGATGGGGTGGACGTCTGGAAGCTACACATCATGGGGGCGTGATCCGATTTACCCCTAGGGAGAATGGCCACCTCTCTAACCCTTGCCAGGAGCCCCCCCCCCCGAAGCATATACTAGATCAATCCTAGATAGGGAGTTGAAGGTGGACGAGTGACACGTGAAGGCCCTCTCGTCCGGGTTCTGCCACCTCCATACATCCCGCAGGCCATAGAGGGAGGTCCACTTGGACAGGGGCGAATCTGTGTCCGGACCCGGCTTAAGTCTGTCCGTAGCCGGGCACAGAGTCATGTTGAAGTCACCCGCGAGCAATATATTATCAGTATTGTAGGTGGAAAAAATCGGGACCAGGGTTGTTAGCAGTGCAACAGTGGCAGGCGGGGCACATAGATGCCCATGAGCAGCATTTCAATCATGTTGATCACCACATGTAGGATTACATATCTACCTCCAGGGTAAAGCTCAACATCCATCACCTCACACGCCAAAGATCTATGAATCAACACACTCACCCCCCTAGTATAGCATGAATGTCTTGCATGATAATGTCTACCCACCCAGGGCCTCTTTAGTGACATAGTCTTCCCATGGGTCTCCTGTAAGATACACAAGATACACAGGTGCGGATTATATTTTTTGGGGTACATCATGACCAGAGAGCTCTTCATTTTGTCGTTAAGGCCCCTAACATTCCATGATATTAACCTAACACGAGCCATGGGGTGAGCGTAGAACCAACGCGTCACCAGTGCTGAACCTCCACTCAACCCCGGAGACAGACCACACCACATACATAGAAATAGGGTTAGTAACTGATGCACATCGAGCACCATAATATACTGCATTAAACCAAAAGAGCAATGCCCGGAGGACAAAGCCACTGCTAATACAAAATTTGCGAAATAAGGCAACTTGAATAAACCACAAAACATCCCCCCCGCCTCCCCCCCACCCCACACGGCCACGAAAAACGGCATGGCGTGCCTAGACCCCCAACCACCAAGGCCAATCTCCTATAGGGGCATGGAGAAAGCCAACCGTCTGTGGGCCTAGCCATTTGAGCCAACAGTCCAGGCCTGGGAACCGGCAACGGCCCATGGTATCTGCTATATAGTCTATAATATAGAAATCCGGGTAGCAACACTTAATCCAGTTGGAAGACGGGGCAGTTTAAGAAAAAAGGGAAAGCAGAAATATATGTCCAAAACAGAAAAAACAAACAGTCACCATATAGTCACCCAAAGGATGGTAAAAGAACTTAGGGTCTCCTGGCACAAGCCAGGGGCTCAATCTTAAAGTTGCAGTGTCCTGTGAGCTGGTATTGACCAAACGTAAAGCCTCCTGAATGGCTGCGATGAGTCCAGGGGGAGTCTGGATAAACGGTGAACCAGTGTATCACAGGGGCCTCAGGTTATCTTCCAGGGGAGGGAGAGAAGCATGGAGTGGCGCCCCAGCACCTCCCCAGCGTAGACAGGGCCCGGGGGCGCTCCTCACCATCACTGAGCCCCAGTGTCAATAGTCATGGCACCAATGGGAGCCCGGGGCCGCCTCCCCCCACACAAGGTGTAAGTTGCCCCAGAAGAGCCTGGCTAAGGAAGATGTGTCCCATACAAAGGGAAAAGGAATGACTCACCAGCGGCCCCACAGCTCATCACAGGAGGTAGGGGTAAATCAGAACACAGTCACAGGCTGAGTAGAGGACAAACACAGGGCTCTTGGTAGGGTGTATATCCAGTTGGAGGCCTCCTCCCATAGAGGTGAAGTATCGGGTGGCCTCCCCATCAAACACCCGAAGGCGCGCTGGAAACAGCATGCTGTATTTTAGGCCCTTCGTGTGCAGTTATGCCTTCACATGGTCGAAGGGTCTATGAAGATGCTGGGTCTCAACAGAATAATCCGGAAACAGCATAACTTTAGCATTGTCGAAGCGTAGCTCCTCCAGTTTCCTTGACACCCGCAAAGCCAGATCCCTGTCTCTGAAGTTTAGGAGCCTAAATATAAAGGGCTGGGGCGGGGAGCCTTGAGGGCCCCTCATTGGTGGCATCCTATATGCCCGTTCCACCACGAACTGGGGGGAGAATTGGGCCTGCGGGAGAAGACCGTGAAGGCAGTCAGATCGTTCCCCTCTGCTCCCTCTGGCAGGCCCACCACCCGCAGATTGTTCCGACTCCTGTTCTCACTGTCGTCGGACCTGGCCTCCAGGGCCCTGACCTTCACCTGCAGGGAGTGTATGGCCGTGCGGGGTTCTCTAGTGAGGTCCTTTGTCTTGCCAATCCGTTGCTCCGCTTCCCCCATCCGATCCCGGATTTTGTCCATGTCACGCCGCAGCAGACCAATCTTCATTTGGAAAACATCCATCTTGGCTGTGAGAGCTGTGCCCCCATTGATGGCTTGCATTAGGGCATCAAAGCGGTCGGCCTCAGCCGAGGCCTGTTCTGCATCGGCAGTCTGTGTGGCCATGTGGTGTCCTCTCATCGGTGGCTGCTTCGCTTGCTGCGGTGAAGGCTTAGACACGGTAGCGGAGCGTCTCCCGGCACCCGACTTGCCCTTTCTCATGCCCAGGAGACCTCCCACTGGCCCAGCAGGCGACAGATGGTGAATTTATCCCAGATTTCGGATAAAAAGAGAAGATACTGGCGGAGCCTCTCTCAGACACGTGGCTCAGGTCGCCAGCTTGACCTTGCCCCACAAGCGATAGATTTGGTTAATGGTTCTTTATCCAGAATCACGTTGAAGGCTTACACCACGGGTTGGAACACTTTTAGCAGATTCATGGCCCAGTATCCTTGCAGTTGCCCTGAAGACGTTAATTATGTCATGGCCTTCGTGGCATACTGTCACAGCGAATTGGTCTTATCTGCTAGTACCATCAAGTTGTATTTGTCAGGTATCCAGCACTTCAGGTCTCTGCAGTCTCCTAACAGTCCATCCATTTTTGCAGCTCACCCTCTCAAAGCCATGTTGAGGGAGATGCAGAGGACTCAGGAGTAGTCACGCTTGTCATGTTTCCCAATTACTGGTCAGATTTTTCAGGATATGTCAGATATGTTGTCCACTTCCCCGTTTGGGGTGGGTCCCAGTTTGGTTCTTAAGGCAGCCATATATTTACGTTTTTTCGGGTTCTTCAGACCTAGGGAAGTGTTGCAGGCTAGCCAGCATGCACCTGTTCTACTAAAAAGCAGCCTTACTAGGTGTACTGACCATTACGCCTTACAACTCAACAATAATAAGAACAGGCAGATAGGCCCTGGGTTTGTGGTCAAGTATTACAGAACCAGTGGCCACTGGTGCCCGGTGGAAGTATTAGACATGCTCTGCAATCATTTTGGGGTAGCTCCGTTGGACTCCCCTTTGCTCCCTTTTCCCACTTATCCTCTAATTTCCAAACAGTTTGTCTCTCATGTACATATTTTGCTCACTAATCTGTGTTTAAATACAAAGTGTCCTTTAGGACTGGGGCAGCATCCGCAGCTTCAAAACAAGGGGTCCCATCGTATACCATCAAGCACATGGGGCGTTGGAGGTCCCCCATGCTGAAGTTATTAGAGCTTTTGAGACTTTACTAGACTGATTGTTGTTGCCAGTTAATAATAATAAAGTTCATATCATACTTCTTTCCTGTCTTTTGCCCTCTTTCAGGCGTACTGATCAGCTAGAACGAGGCACACTTCAGGTCTGGTAGCCACGGCATCGCTGTCCAAATTGAAGACTCTGACTACAAGTCAGTAGGCTGGCTGTATTTGTGGGAGGAGTCTGGAGTATATATCTCTCCTTCCTCTTCTCTTTCAGTGTCAGCTTGGCTTCCTGGTCCCCACCCTCCAGGTTCCCCACAATTTATAGCTCCTCAGCATACACATCCTGTTTCATACTTGATAAATTATACATTCAGGGTATGCCCTCTTTCAGGCGTACTGACTAGCTAGACCAAGGCACACTTCAGGTCTGGTAGTCACGACATCACTATCCAAATTGAAGACTTTGACTACAAATGAATTTTAATGGCATCCCAGTCTTAGCCTGTAGGGTTCAATAATGAGTTGACCCACCCTTTGCAGCTATAACAGCTTTATCTCTTCAGGAAAGGCTGTCCACAAGGTTTATGAGTGTGTCTAAGGGAATGTTTGACCGTTCTTGCAGAAGCGAGGTGAGGTCAGACACTGATGTTGGACAAGGTCTGGTTTGCAGTCTCTGCTGTTATTCATCCCAAAGGTGTTCTATTGGGTTGAGGTCACAACTTTGTGCAGGCCAGTCAAGTTCCGCCACCCTAAACTTGCTCATCCATGTCATTATGGACCTTGTTTGTGCACTAGTGCACAGTCATGTTGGAACAGGAAGGAGCCATCCCAAACTGTTCCCATGAAGTTGAGAGCATGAAATTGTCCAAAATGTTTTGGATGCCTTACGAGTTTCCTTCACTGGAACTAAGGGGCTAAGCCCAGCCCCTGAAAAACAACCCCACACCATAATCCCCCCTCCACCAAATGATTTGGACCAGTGCACAATGCAAGGTCCATAAAGACGTGGATGAGCGAGTTTGGGGTGGAGGAACTTGACTGTCCTGCAGAGAGTCTTGACCTCAACCCGATAGAACACCATTGGGATGAATTAGAGCAGAGACTGCAAGCCAGGCCTTCTTGTCCACATCAGTGACTGTCCTTACAAATGCGCTTCTGGAATAACGGTCAAACATTCCCATAGATGCACTTCTAAACCTTGTGTGTGAAAGCATCTGCCACATACAGGAACTATTGGTTCTTGCCTGTTCCTAAGCAATGTTCCCCATTTATATAATGAAAACATACTCTACAAATCGGTGTCTCTAGATCTCTTCTAACCTGGTAAGTTTTCTTACGATTTGTCTCTGTTCACTTCTATGATGTCACCAGATTCATGCGCATAATGTCCCCTGTTCATAGCACTGCAAGTTAGTCTATTCAGTATTCTGCCATGGCTTCGTCATTAGTGCATAGCACGGGACAGATTGCCATGGTAATCCGGAACGAAAATAAGGCTTGGCTAAAAAAAAAAAAAATCACTGGTCTTGTGTGAGACTATGGCATGGAGAAACAGTGTGGAAGCCTGCACAGCTGCTGATTCCGAAGACAGTACCCAACATGTTACCAGCTTTGGCCGTTAAGGAAGAAAGTAAGAAACACACAGAATAATAGTAAGAAACATACAAAGGGGTCAATAATTGGGCAGAATGTAATGGAAAGCTTTATCATACTGGCTGCATTGAGAAGAAGCACAGCAGGTGCAGAGTTTACTACCGCTTTAATCCTGCATGGAATCCACCAGGTTGTATCTGGTGCAATTCAGACTGTATGGATACTGCACGATACCTCTTCTCTTGTTCTGTAAACTGTGTCTCAGAATCTGATCATATTATATACTGTATGAATCTGCTATGTTCTGCACAGTAGCATTTCTCTTGCTTTGTATGCAGGGTGTCTCAGTATACTGTCTCAGTATATGCTCATATTTTGTATGCATGGATGCTGCAGTGGTGTTGTTTGATTGAAGGAGTAGTTAAAGTGTGTCTTTTTGTGTGCGAAACCTTTTTTTCTTATACATCACAGGATGGTAATTCTGGCCCACCATATTGCCACCTTCAGGAGATTTGGACACTGGGAAACAAAGCTGTAGCTGTATGTGCAGCCCAGTATAGCCCCTTCCACGCCCAGCATGCCTACATTTTTTTTCTAGTGTTTTTAGCATAATGGGGTCTGCTCTCTACTCTGTGAGTGAAACTAACCTTTTTTTCTGGATTTTTCGTAAGAACATTTCCCTGTAAACGACACTCTTAGCTGCTACACAGCCACTATAGCACAATTATAGAGGCTTCTGGGTAGGCATTTCTCGGTTACGTCTTAGGGACCAAACTCAGACCCCCACCAGAAAGAAGGTGCAGGCCAGCTTGTAAGGTTACTTCAGGCAGTAAATCCTGCATGGATCACTCACATTGGCGTGTATTGCAATGCGTTGAGTTAGCTGCAGGGTGATATACAGGTCCAGGATCATGGTCTAGGTGGTGGGGATTGTCCCTTAAACCCCTTAGGGAGTATTAACACCAGGAGGGCAATGAATTTCCAGGTGAGTAGCTAAGGTCTCATCCCTACTTCTTGTGATCCAGCCACCCCTCATGTTTTCTTGTTTTTCACCCAGCCATAGCATGCCTTCATTTTTTGTCCTTGGGCTAATGAGCATCTATTCTCTGCTATGAGAAAAAAAACCTAACCTTTCTTTTTATTCTCATCTTGGATTTTTTTTGTAAGATTTTCTTCCTACAAGCAATCAGGCTGCTAGACAGCCACGGTGGCACAATTTAGCTGCTTCTGGATTGGCTGCAAATTTGATTGCTGTACTGGATTGGCGAACCTTCACATTGCTCTGACAAAGCTTCTTTCTCCTGGGATCATGGCCAGTGGGGCATATACAGGAAATTTGATTCTTGCCTCATTCCTTCAGTTATTAGTTAGTCATTGCTTTCTCCCATACGGGAGACCGTCCAGCCCCTGTGGAGCACTGGAATACCTATTGCATGTCTCCTGAATCCCAGCACTTCTAAACTATATCCCAGGAAATACTGTGTGTGGGGCAAATCCTGTCTTTTCTCCAGGCTGGTCTGATTCAGTGTTTTGCCTAGAGTATGGTCAATTGTTTAATCTTAGCCATAGTGATATTTTTCAGGCACTGCTTGCCTCTCACTCATTAGTGGAAGCTTTTGTTCAGGGTGTTTCTCATAGTGTTTTTGTACCATATCCAGTGTCCAGTGTCTTTTTCTCTGTCTGTCCTTACTCACAAGCTTGACTTTCTTGTCATCATCATCATGTCAGCGAGGTGACATTTGTTGGCAGACTTCTGTCTTGTGCTACACATGGACATTTTTTTGAGGCCAAGGGCCCCTGTGTTCTTCTTTCTCTTTAACAGGGATATTGTTATATTATCTGTCCTGCACTAAAACATTTAAGAAGGTTTTCCTCCATTGTTTGCTTGAGCTTTAAAGCAGAGTTTCACCCAGAATTTTTTTTTTTTTGGCATCCACTCTTTTAATACTAAATAGATGTAACCTTTTGTTTCCTTACTTTTAAACCGCCTAGTAATTACATGTATATTTTACTCACAATTTTGTTTCTCTCACTGCTGGACTTTTCCATTTTAGATGAGGGCACCTGAAGCCCATGCTGGGTCCCCTGTCATCTTTTCCTGAAAGAAGTGCATGGTGGGTAACCATCATGCACTCGTCGATCTCGGTCCGCCTTAAATCATTTAATTTCCTGTCTGGAAATAACACGATTTTACAGTACAGGGAAGCCCACTGACCCTGGGAAATGATGAGTCACATCTCCCAGGAGACCAGAGGAAGCAGGAAGTGAGGAAAAGAGCCTAGGACCTAATAGGGGCAGATTACAGAGACCACCTAGTGACTTAGGGTGAGTATAACATTTTTTCTTCAAGGTAAGTCTATATAGGCAAAGGACTTGAATGATGTAAAAAAAAAAATCTGGGTGGAACTCCGCCTTAAGCTGCTACTCGTTTTATTGTACATCATGGGACACAGAGTGGCTTTAGTAACCCTTACTATGAGGGTTATGCGCCACATATAGATGATTGGACACTGGCTTAAAAACAGCAAGTCCCCTCCTAGGCATAACTCCTTCCCTGCCAGAAAGGTTTCCATTTTTTTGTCAGTGTCTGAAGGTGATGGTCACTGCTTTGCAGTTCTCTGCTAATTTCTACCACATTTTTAAAGGTTCCAAACAGGGATTAGGAATCGGTTCTATCCAGATCCATTCTTACAGCTGTTCTTGCTCAAAAGAATGGTATCCAGATCCCACATAGGAAATGAAGGACGTGACACAGGGATGGCCTTTAACCCGTTCCATCATTGTAAAACGACATCGGCAGGAACCCCTCTTCGATCTGGGCTGACGTCATATGGCGTCGGCCGTTTTTCGCCACTACTGCGGTCCCCTGGGGGCCCGACGCGTGGTGATCGCGGATCATAGAAAAGTGACGGCAGAAAAAGACTGAGTAGTCCATCGAGTCTGCCCCTTTTTATTTATTTATTTATTTTTTTACTTTTTATTTATTTATTTTTTTTATATATATATTTTTTTTACATTAACCTTGTTGTTTGACTATGGATTTATGTTTATCCCAAGCATGTTTGAAGCCATTTACTGTTGACTGTCTCACAACCTCTGTTGGTAGGAAAAAGACGGCAGTGAAAAGATACTAGGCGCTAGTGGTGCGCAGCCCGGGGGTCCCCTGGCGTCATCACCGCTTTTTGCCGGCTGCGGTATACTGCAGTCGGGTCTAGCTTCTCCCCAAGGACGGCTACAGCAAAATGTTACTACCTTGCCCAATTTCCGGTAGGGACACAGTGCAGGAAGTAAAGGATACACCCTAGACCTATGGTAAGAAAACTCGTTCTTGTCGACATTCTTACCTAGACCTATCTTGGCTAAGGATTAGGGACAAACCTTGGAAATTTTTACACCATCTTTAATCGTCTCTTGACGTTTCGTCACTGGTAGTGGAAGTCTGTGACTGTT
>BLSH010282019.1:34200-55192 GCA_018402905.1 Glandirana rugosa | reverse complement strand
ATTATTAGCGGCAATAATAAAAGTGACACAGACTAAACAGATGTGTGAAGAACATGTTCTGTTTGCAGAATAGATGTGCAGTTATTCACGGTTTAATTTAAAGTGACACACAGACTTAAAATAATTTTGCAGAACAGATGTGCAGTTATTCACGGTTTCATTTAAAGTGACACACAGACTTAAAATAAGTTTGCAGAACAGATGTGCAGTTATTCCCAGTTTCATTTAAAGTGACACACACATTTTGCAGAACAGTGATATGGGTTCTCCCGGCTTATTTATACTTTTTTGACACAGTTTGAAGATGATTTTAGAACATTTCTATGGCCTCTACCGTTAATTAATACTTTTCAGACCCATTTTGAAGATGATCTCCATTTTTGCTTTTTTTATGTTTTTATTTTTTAAAAAATATTTAAAGTTATTTCCCTGTCCCCATTTCTTTGTAGGGCACTTGTCCCACCCTTACCCCCGTTTCCTTCCTTTTGCAGACCTCTAGAACCTTCCTGGGCTTTTTTACAGCATTTTTAAGAATTTTCATTAAAATTAGGAGGACCCCGGACCCGAACCCGGACTTTTTTTGAAAAGTCCGGGTCCGGGTCCCGGACACCCCAAAGTTCGGTACGGACCCGAACTTTACAGTCCAGGTTCGCTCAACTCTAGCCAAGAGACCTTATCAAAGGCCTTATGAAGGTCTATGGAAAGTAAGAACCCTTCCTGGGAGGGGCCGCCGTCCCAACGGGATTTTAACAAAGAGATGATATCGATTGCTCTTCTTACCTGGTCCGGGCCCTGTCTCCCCAGGATGAATCCCACCTGGTCTTTATGAATATATTGTGAGATGAACCTTGATAATCTAACTGCTAGGATTTTTGTCATTAATTTGATGTTATTATCTATTAGGGAAATCGGGCGTTAATTTGCGATATCGCTATGGTCCTTACCCGGCTTGGGGATAACCGAGATGAACGCTGCATTTAGTTCCCTGTCCAGGGGAGTGCCCTCTCGGGTGTTGTTAAAGAAGCGAGCTAAGTAGGGAGCGACAGTTGGGCCAAATTTTTTATAAAAGATGGCCGAAAAGCCGCCTGGGCCTGGCGCTGAACCCGATTTCGAGATTTTGATTGCTTCAAGAATTTCGGATGCGTTGAAAGGGGCATCAAATATGTTCCTATGTTGTTGGGTAAGTTTTGGGAGGGGAA
Organism: Glandirana rugosa; assembly: GCA_018402905.1. Classification (NCBI taxonomy): domain Eukaryota; kingdom Metazoa; phylum Chordata; class Amphibia; order Anura; family Ranidae; genus Glandirana; species Glandirana rugosa. The sequence goes on along the minus strand of BLSH010282019.1, from coordinate 53,993 downwards.
GGTCTCGTAGGAATTCATCCAACCTATCTGAAGGAGTAGTGTTAGTTTTCCCCTTGTAGAGGGAGTCATAAAAAGAATGGAATTCTTTCATGATTTTATCAGGGTTTTAAGTGAGGTCCCCTGCCTTAGTGCGTATTTTTGGGAAATACTTTGGGCGATGTTTAGGTGAGAGAGTTCTGGCTAGTCTCGAGCCTATTCTGTCCCTTTGCATGTAAAATTTGGCCCCCGACCAGCGTAGATATTTTTCCGCACTGGTCATGAGCGCGAGATTGAGGGCAGTTTTGGCAGCATCTAGACGGGCTAAAGTCTCTGGTGTTTGCAAGCGTTTGAGTCCTCCTGGCCTGGTGGAAATTTTGGGTTAACACATGGGTGTCCGAGTCGTGCTCCCTTTTTAGCTTGGAGGCGAATTGAATAAGGTGTCCCCTCATAACAGCTTTGAAGGCGGCTATTAGGAAAGGAACATTTCTGCTAAATTCCAGTGTTTCCGTGGTGGTGCAACGGAAACGGCGCCAAATGGGGCTATTTAAACTTGGAGAGTCCAGCAACAAGTGCTGCTCATTCTACAGCGTTCCTGAACTGTAAGCCTCAGCTCCTGCTACCTGTTCCTGTGTTTGCTCTGCCTCCTGTTGACACGGCTTGTCCTGACCTGCTGTTCTGCTACCTGCACCGACCCCGGCTATCCACGACCATCCGATTGTCTGCTCCCTTGTACCTCTGCTGCCCGCCCATTAACGAACCTTGCTTGGACTCTGACTACCCATTTGCCTGATCCTCTTGTACCTTCCTGCCTGCCTGTTGCCGACCCAGCCTGTACGACCATCCTGCTATCTGCACATCTTCTGGAGCCTCACTACATCATCGGTGACCCTCCAGCCCTCGTGCCATCCCGCACTCTTGGGCCTCTGTCTACTCTACCAGGGGTCCTCGAATCGGGTGTGCAAGAGCAGTTGTTCCCTGCACAAGACAGACTCCACCACCAGGTACGTGACAGAAACGAGCAGCCATGACTGAGTCTGCGCAGGGAACCCGCTCCGCCATGGATGACTTGTGCGCACATCTTGCAGGCCTCACCCAGGCCGTCAAAAATTTGCAAGAGGGATACACCCGATTAGAAGAGCGGGTACAGGAACTGTCCACCGATCTGCCCTCCGGTGCTTCGGCAGCCCATACCATTGTGGCCCTGCCCCCGGAACCTAAGGTCCCGCTGCTGGAAAAGTTCTCCGGTGAACGGCGCAAGTTCCGGGTCTTTCGGAGTGCGTGCGATTTATATCTGGGACTGCAGCAACACACGTTTTCCCTGGAAAGTACCAAGGTCGGATTCATTATCTCCCTGCTGCAGGGTGAGCCCCAGGCATGGGCTCTCAGGCTATGGGAGCAAAACGCTCCTGAAGTTGCCACCGCTGCCACTTTCTTCCAGGCCATGGCACAGCTGTATGAAGACCCCCACTTGGCTGCCACAGCCGAAGCTACGCTGCACAACCTCCAGCAGGGCCGCCGCCCAGTGGAAGACTATGCCGCCAAATTTCGGCGATGGAGCTTGGAAACAGCCTGGGGCAGCGCAGCTCTCCTGTTCCAGTTCCGCATGGGACTCTCGGAACCTCTGAAGGATGAGCTGGCACGAGTGGGGATCCCTAAGACCTTGGAGGAGCTGATCACCCTAGCCATCTCCACCGACCGGCGCCTCAAAGAACACCGCGCTGAAAGGTCTTCTGGGCAGCTACGCCCTACCTGGATGCTTCCTCGGGTTCCTGGCTACCCGACACCACCTCCCTTCCACCCCACATCCTCCTCCTCCTCTCCGCAGGACACCTCCGAGCCCATGCAGATTGGTTTGCTTCGGCCTTCTCTCAGCACCGAGGAAAGACAACGGCGGTTCCAGTTGAACCTCTGCCTCTACTGTGGTGAGCCCGGTCACATGGTCAGGACGTGCCCCGCGAAGCTCTCCCTAATGCATTAGTAGATGGTTTTGGTATGATAAACTCTCCCTCAGAGCACCAATAGGAAACTATCCCTAAAGCAGTAGGAGATGGTTTTAGAACGATAAACTCTCCCTCAGAGCACCAACAGGAATCTCTCCCTAATGCAGTAGTAGACGGTTTTAGAACATAAACTCTCCCTCAGAGCACCAACAGGAACCTGTCCCTAATGCAGTAGTAGATGGTTTTAGAACGATAAACTCTCCCTCAATGCACCAACAGGAAACTCTCCCTAAAGCAGTAGGAGATGGTTTTAGAATGATAAACTCTCCCTCAGAGCACCAACAGGAACTTCTCCCTAATACAGTAGTAGATGGTTTTAGAACGATAAACTCTCCTTCAGAGCACCAACAGAAACCTCTCCCTAATGCAGTAGTAGATGGTTTTAGAACGATAAACTCACCCTTTAGAGCACCAACAGGAACCTCTCCCTAATACTGTAGTAGATGGTTTTAGAACGATAAACTCTCCCTCAATGCACCAACAGGAAACTCTCCCTAATGCAGTAGTAGATGATTTTAGAACGATAAACTCTCCCTCAGAGCACAACAGGAACCTCTCCCTAATGCAGTAGTAGATGGCTTTAGAACGATAAACTCTCCCTCAGAGCACCAACAGGAACCTCTCCCTAAAGCAGTAGTAGATTGTTATAGAACGATAAACTCTCCCTCAGAGCACCAACAGGAACCTATCCCCAATGCAGTAGTAGATGGTTTTAGAACGATGCACTCCCCCTCAGAGCACAAACAGGAACCTCTCCCTAATGCGGTAGTAGATGGTTTTAGTATGATAAACTCTCCCTCAGAGCACCAACAGGAACTTCTCCCTAATGCAGTAGTAGATGGTTTTAAAACGATAAACTCTTCCTCAGAGCACCAGCAGGAACCTCTCCCTAATGCAGTAGTAGATGGTTTTAGAAATATAAACTCTCCCTCAATGCACCAACAGGAAACTCTCCCTAATGCAGTAGGAGATGGTTTTAGAATGATAAACTCTCCCTCAGAGCACCAACAGGAAACTGTCCCTAATGCAGTAGTAGATGGTTTTAGAACGATAAACTCTCCCTCAGAGCACAAACAGGAACCTCTCCCTAATGCGGTAGTAGATGGTTTTGGTATGATAAACTCTTCCTCAGAGCACCAACAGGAAACTATCCCTAAAGCAGTAGGAGATGGTTTTAGAACGATAAACTCTCCCTTTAGAGCACCAACAGGAAGCTCTCCCTAATGCAGTAGTAGATGGTTTTAGAACGATAAATTCTCCCTTTAGAGCACCAACAGGAACCTCTCCCTAATGCAGTAGTAGATGGTTTTAGAATGATAAACTCCCCCTCAGAGCACCAACAGAAACCTGTCCCTAATGCAGTAGTAGATTGTTTTAGAAAGATAAAGTCTCCCTCAGAGCACCAAGAAGAACCTCTTCCTAATGCAGTAGTAGATGGTTTAAGAATGATAAACTCTCCCTCAGAGCACCAACAGGAACCTCTCACTAATGCAGTAGTAGATGATTTTAGAATAATAAACTCTCCCTCAGAGCACCAACCGGTGCCTCTCCCTAAAGCAGTAGGAGATGGTTTTAGAACGATAAACTCTCCCTCAGAGCACAACAGGAACTTCTCCCTAATGCAGTAGTAGATGGTTTTAGAACAATAAACTCTCCCTCAGAGCACCAACAGGAACCTGTCCCTAATTCAGCAGTAGATGGTTTTAGAACGCTAAACTCTCCCTCAGAGCACCAACAGGAACCTCTCCCTAATGCGGTAGTAGATGGTTTTAGAATGATAAACTCTCCCTCAGAGCACCATCACGAAACTATCCCTAATGCAGTAGTAGATGGTTTTAGAACAATAAACTCTCCCTCAGAGCACCAACAGGAACCTGTCCCTAATCCAGCAGTAGATGGTTTTAGAACGCTAAACTCTCCCTCAGAGCACCAACAGGAACCTCTCCCTAATGCGTTAGTAGATGGTTTTAGAATGATAAACTCTCCCTCAGAGCACCATCACGAAACTATCCCTAATGCAGTAGTAGATGGTTTTAGAAAGACAATCTCTCAACGCTAAACTCTCCCTCAGAGCACCAACAGGAACCTCTCCCTAATACAGTAGGAGATGGTTTTATATCGATAAACTCTCCCTCAGAGCACCAACAGGAACCTCTCCCTAATACAGTGGTAGATGGTTTTATAATGATAAACTCTCCCTCAGAGCACCAACAGGAACCTTTCCCTAATGCAGTAGTGGATGGTTTTAGAACGATAAACTCTCACTCAGAGCACCAACAGGAACCTGTCCCTAATGCAGTATTTAATGGTTTTAGAATGATAAATTCTCCCTCAGAGCATCAACAGGAACCTCTCCCTAATGCAGTAGTAGATGGTTTTGGAATGGTAATCTCTCCCTCAGAGCACCAACAGGAACCTCTCCCTAATGCAGTAGTAGATGGTTTTAGAATGATAAACTCTCCCTCATAGCACCAACAGGAACCTGTCCCTAATGCAGTAGGAGATGGTTTTAGAAAGATAATGTCTCCCTCAGATCACCAACAGGAACCTTCCCCTAATGCAGTAGTAGATGGTTTTAGAACGATAAACTCTCCCTCAGAACACCAACAGGAATCTCTCCCTAATGCAGTAGTAGATGGTTTTAGAACGATAAACTGTCCCTCAGAGCACCAACAGGAACCTCTTACTAATGCATTAGTAGATGGTTTTATAATGATAAACTCTCCTTCAGAGCACCAACAGCAACCTCTCCCTAATGCGGCAGTAGATGGTTTTAAAACGATAAACTCTCCCTCAGAGCACCAACAGGAACCTCTCCCTAATGCAGTAGTAGATGGTTTTAGAACTATAAACTCCCCCTCAGAGTACAAACAGGAACCTCTCCCTAATGCGGTAGTAGATGGTTTTGGTATGATAAACTCTCCCCCAGAGCACCAATAGGAAACTATCCCTAAAGCAGTAGGAGATGGTTTTAGAACGATAAACTCTCCCTCAGAGCACCGACAGGAATCTCTCCCTAATGCATTAGTAGACGGTTTTAGAACGATAAACTCTCCCTCAGAGCACCAACAGGAACCTGTCCCTAATGCAGTAGTAGATGGTTTTAGAAAGATAAAGTTTCCCTCAGAGCACCAACAGGAACCTTTCCCTAATGCAGTAGTAGATGGTTTTAGAACGATAAACTCTCCCTCAATGCACCAACAGGAAACTCTCCCTAAAGCAGTAGGAGATGGTTTTAGAATGATAAACTCTCCCTCAGAGCACCAACAGGAACTTCTCCCTAATACAGTAGTAGATGGCTTTAGAACGATAAACTCTCCTTCAGAGCACCAACAGGAACCTCTCCCTAATGCAGTAGTAGATGGTTTTAGAACGATAAACTCTCCCTCAATGCACCAACAGGAAACTCTCCCTAATGCAGTAGTAGATGATTTTAGAACGATAAACTCTCCCTCAGAGCACAACAGGAACTTCTCCCTAATGCAGTAGTAGATGGCTTTAGAACGATAAACTCTCCCTCAGAGCACCAACAGGAACCTATCCCTAATGCAGTAGTAGATGGTTTTAGAACGATACACTCCCCCTCAGAGCACAAACAGGAACCTCTCCCTAATTCGGTAGTAGATGGTTTTAGTATGATAAACTCTCCCTCAGAGCACCAACAGGAACCTCTCCCTAAAGCAGTAGGAGATGGTTTTAGAATGATAAACTCTCCCTCAGAGCACCAACAGGAACTTCTCCTAGAGGCTGGGTCACATGATTCACTGGCCAATCACAGCCATGCCATTAGTAGGCACGGCTTCTAAGGGCAAACTAGTGAAAAGCTTGTTGATTGGCTGCCCAGCAGCTATAGAAAAGGCGCCAAAAATACCCGAATACTGAACCTGAACCCGTACTTTTTTTTCAAATGTACGGGTTCGGGTTTGGGGCATGGACACCCTAAAGTCTGGTACAGACTCGAACTTTACAGTCCGGGTTCGCTCAACTTTAGTGGTGTGGGTATTGGGAGCATTTAATTTAGCTATAGTAATTACTGTTCCCTGTATAGTACCTTTACTGGAAATGTATCTTTCATCAGGGTCCTAAACTTGTGAAATGAGGACAAAGGAGCATATCTTATGCATGGCTATCGCTGCTCCACTTGCTTTTGAAATAGGAGAGGGGCAAAGGTACCATTAGGCCAGTGGTTCTCAACTCCGGTCCTCGGGACCCCCCAACAGGCCAGGTTTGCAGGATAACTGAAATACATCACAGGTGATATAATTTGCTGCTTAGTGATTGCAGTGTTCTAGTCTGAATCTCCCCAAGGTAATACTTAAAATCTGGCCTGTTGGTGGGTCTCGAGGACCGGAGTTGAGAACCACTGCATTAGGCAAAAGGTAGATACATAGAAAAAAGGAGAAAGGACCAGTTATGTTTAACATATGCAATCACACCTACTCACTCAGGGATGAACATCACCTGGGGCTCAGTGGCTAAACAGTATACCGCAAACAAAAAAACAAAGGCAGCACAGGGGGCTGTCTCCAAAGAAAACCATACGGAGAGCCACCGGAGTCTGGTGTGAAAAAAATCTATGACAGATGGCAATTTATAAAAGCGTTGCTTTATTGAATGTGCAAACAATTGTATGTGACAAAACACAGTTGGGACATTGATCAGTGAACCACCACCCCTGACAACGTTGTCACAATAGAATTAAATAAACAAACCCCCGCACATCCACAACAAGCTCATGTTATAGTCACCATAACATTAAATAATGTATAATCCTGGATTGACCAATGCAGGTAAGTATTAAGGCAAATGAACGGTTACCATAGCAGGCAGATGTAGGCAGATGGGGTGCATTCCATAAAGCAACGCTTTTATAAATTTTATCGCTTTTATAAATTCCCATCTGTCATAGATTTTTTTCACACCAGACTCCGGTGGCTCTCCGTAGGGTTTTCTTTGGAGGCAGCCCCCTGTGCTGCCTTTGTTTTTTTGTTTACCATTAGGCAAACAATGACCATGGTAACATGGGTATAGAGGTTTCCATGAAGTGCGTCTCCTGGAGTAATGCGATGTGTGGCTTTAGTTGGCAGAACTCCTGCCATAATTTACTAAGGAAGCAAAGCCCACATACATTATAGGAGATCAGTTTCAATTTTGATGACATGGCATAAGCAAGTAATAGTAATCAATTCAGGTATAGCAGGAGACGCACTCTGAGGAAAGGTAAATAGCTTAAATATACACACTTCTATAAGCAATAAGACCAAAGAAAACCAAGGTAGACAGAATTGAACAGAATTGAAAGAATAAGCAAACAACATACAACTGCTGAAAATTGCAGCAAGTATGTAATGTGAAGAGGGAAATTGGGTGCACCTCATCCAGGTCTGCAACCAGGTCCCCTCAGCAGACTGTAAAACACAGTAAAGTCTCTGTCTGTTTGAGGTGGACCTATGTGGAGGAGGTAGTTGGGCATGAACAAGGTGATGCTAACACCACCTCCTTGATGAAAAGGCACAAAATAGATTGTAATCAGAGGAAGAGCTTTGTAGCCATCAGAACCAAGTGTCCCCCAAACGTCAGAATAGGGGACATATACAAGTGGTGCAGGGTAGATGCTAGTTACATATGCAAGGGATAGGGTGGTCCAAGAACACCCCCAACAACCTTGGGACAGAAGTATAGAGGTAATATATGAGACAAAATCCTCAATGGAGGTATTGGCGAGTGTCCAGTAGCCCCTGCTACATACAAGCAATTCATTCCAGACTAAAGATCCCTTGCAATGTAGGGATTAGTTCTGGGGCACAGGTAGCTTCCGGTAGGCCTCTGATAGGAATATTCTTGCAGCGTGTTATTCTCATAACCATCCAGTTATAGGAGGAGTGGCTCAAGTTTATCATCCTGTCTGTGTACCCTGGACTCCAGCCTTTCTATAGTATGCGACATCTTTCTGCTCAGTTTCCAGGGCCTCCACACAGTTGCCAATGGCAACAATTGGACAAGAAGACCTGGCCCACAGTTTATGCTCTAATTCATCACAAAGTTGTTTTTTTCGGATTGAGGCAGGCCAGTCAAGTTCCTCCACCCCAAACTCACTCATCCATGTTTTTATGGACCTTGCTTTGTGCACTGGTCTAAATCATTTGGTGGAGGGGGAAATATGGTATGGGGTTGTTTTTCAGCGGTTGGACCTGGCCTCTTAGTTCCAGCGAAGGGAAGTCTTAAGGCATCAGCATACCAAGACATTTTGGATAATTTTATGCTCCCAACTTTGTGGGGACAGTTTGGGGTTGGCCCCTTCCTGTCCAACATGTCTGCTTACCAACCCACAAAGCAAGGTCCATAAAGACATGGATAAGCAAGTTTGGGGTGGAGTTCTGACTTCAACACGATAGAACACCTTTGGGATGAATTAGAGTGGAGACTGCAAGCCAGGCCTTCTCATCCAGCATCAGCGCCTGTCCTCACAAATGCGCTTCTGGAAGAATGATCAAACATTCACATAGACACAGTCCTAAACCTTGTGGACAGCCTTCCCAGAAGAGTTGAAGTTGTTAAAACTGTAAAGGGTGGGACTCAATATTGAACCCTACGGAATAAGACTGAGATGCCATTAAATACACAGAAAATTGCCCTGGGACTTTATATGAAGTGAGCACCATTTGCCACTAGTAACAAAGTAATGGGAGTATGCACAATTTGAACATTTATTGAAAAATGATCATACATACATGGACAGCATAACAATTGCTGAGTCAATAAAATACATCATAGTAAAAATTTGCATTGATACATCTAAAAAGCATACAGTGTGCACAGGCATCTAGTGAACCCGACGCGTTTTGCAAGACATAGCTCGCTGCCTCAGGGGTGGATGCATGTGTGATGTATCTATAATAAACAAGAAAAATGTATAACTACAATAATGATTGTTATGGTAAATGGTAAGAGGGGTCTAGGGGTAAAAGACAACATACCCACCATCAGGCAAAGCAAAGTGGCAATTTGCTGAAATCTCAAAAGGCTGCAGTAATGCATGTGTGGCATGGGAGCTGAGAGGACCTGCGCTCCCGTGCCACACATCCATGCACATGCATTGCTACAGCCTTTTGGGATTGTAATTTATTGGCTCAGGAATTGTTATGCTATCCATGTATGTAAGATCATTTTATAAATAAATGTTCAAACTGTATACCCCTGTTACTTTGTTTTATAGTGGCAAATGGTGCTCACCTCATATAAAGTCCCAGGGTGATTTTTCTGTGTATTTGTTGTATATAGGGATGGAGGTATGTCACTGGTGACACCAGACCTTCCTCTTTTATGGGATGCCATTAAAGTTCATGTGCATGTAAAGGCAGGCATAATCAGAAATCGTCTATCTCCAGTTATGCTCACACCCGTAATCATAAATCTCCAGTTACGCTCAGAAAAAAAATGATAAAGTACTCTCTAGATGGTATAGAGATCCAGTCTTGCTTCATTGTAAATTCAGTATAAATTCTGACACCTGTTGGAGATGCATTGTTGCCAGGGGAACGTATCTGCATTTGTGTTGGTAATGTGACAAGCTTTCCCCCTTTTGGCGCAAAGCTTTCACAATATACAATGAGATCTATGATGAGTCCTTGGCTCCAGCGTCTGACATAGCTTTATTATCTATCTTGCCAGGATCATATAAATCTCAAAAATCAGGTTTGCTGAGATATTTTCTTTCTGCTGCCTGTCAGTTGGTCTCCTCTTGCTGGAAGTCCACTTCCACTCCTCCCATTGCCACGACATCATCAATAATATTATACGGATGGAGGAGCTTTCAGCATGAGAGACTGACTCATGGTAAAAATGTAAGACCCCCTGCAGTTGCTTGAGGGGATAACACCTGTCTTTGACGATCCTGTTTCTTAGAGTTTTTTGCTATTAGAATACCTAGACCTTCTTGACCGTGATCATACTTTTTTCCCCTTTTTCGCTTTCCTGTGGAACATACCTCTATTCCCATTTCCTCCTGCTGAGGGCTGAGTGTTTACTTTTTGTGCACTTTTTGTGCACTTTGGTTTTGATTTGGGACTTTCACTTTCATTCATTCTACTAAAGCCGGAGTGTCTTTTTTGGAATTAAAAAAGGACATTTTATGTGTATTATAGTTTAGGAGGAAAGTGCTGCATTTTTACAGTTTTTAGACTGAATAAGAATAAAGAGAAATGGGAGAAAGGCAAACTGATGAGGGGTCCATTAGGAACAGGTAGGTGGCACATAAGCTTCCCTCCCTTGCCAGCAAGATGATGCATCAGTGCTTTGGGAGGGAGTCCTTTTTTTTTTCTTTTTTTTTATATACTGAAGGTCATGTCAGTATATATTAGCATAGCAGAGGAGCAACAAGTTTCCCGCCTGGATTGATGGGTTGGTTACCTCTGGTTACTTTTTAAAGTGACTGTTTGTTATGAAACCACAGTAACATTCATGTCTTGTCTGTTGCCTACCTTTGCTGTATGTGTCCAGTTACAGGCCGTGCCTCCCTCTCCTGTGTGCTTTATTAGCCCTTCTCAGCTGAGCTCCACCCCAGGCCCTAATTAGGAACATTATATAACACCTGGCAGTGCAAGTCTGCAATGCCGTTCAATGTTGTGTGTGTTTGGCTTTGTGTGTGGTTGTTCATGTCGGATGCTCTGTGTCTATTTCCGGTTACCGATCTTTGCCTTGTTCTGACTATCCCTGTCTGCCTGATACCCCGATCTTCAGCTTATCCTCTGTTTTATCCCCGCCTGCCTGATACCCCAATCTTTGGCTTGTTCTCTGTTTCTCCTGTCTGCTGGTGGCCCTGACCCTTTGCTAGGCCGCTAACTATCCTTTGCTGTTCCTGCGCTGCTGCTTCCTCTCTTCCACCTGTAGCCAGCCAAACATGGGCTAGAGGACCCTGGGGCCACGACCTGGATCCAGTTGCAGCCAAATCAATCCTCAACACCAGAGGCTCTGGCGAATACCTACTGGCTCTTAGACTCCATGCCCTGGGGAAACCGATGCACTAGCTCACTGTGTTCCAGTGTCCCTGCTCCAGGGGCTCCTCTTCCAATACCAAGTGGAACTCATTAGCAGCAGTCAGCTATAGGTCCACAAGCTTAGTGGTGCACTTCGCAACCCTTGGTGCGATTCGCACCCCAGCGGTGCGCACCTGTAACCTGACCCACTGTTACCCTCCTAGTACTGAAATTATTCTTATACACAGTTTTAGCCCTGGTGGGGTTAAGGAGAGCACCTACCAGAAAATAAGCCTACAGGCTTTAACCACTTGCTTGATGTAGGCAAAGTGGTTTGCTAATGAGTATTGTGAGCACGTGTGTGCCGCCGGAGGCACGCTCGCACACTCACTGTGTTCCGGGGGGGCCAGGGAGTGGGTAGAGCAGACTCGATTTCCACCGGCTACCTGCGATGGCTCTCCCGCAGTGAGAGAACAGAGGTCCGTGTATGTAAACACGGATCTCCGTTCTGACAGAGGCGGAAGGGCTGTGATCACAGGCTTCCTGTATATGGAAGTCATGCTCACTCCCCTCCCCCTGCCATCCCAGCCCCCATACAGTTAGAACACACTGAGGGAACACAGTTAACCCTTAGAGCACCCCCTCCAGGTTAACCCCTTCACTGCCAATGGCATTTACACAGTAATCAGTGCATTTTCATAGCACTGATCACTGTATAAATGCCAATGGTCCCAAAAAAGTGACAAAATGGTACATGTCCGCCGCAATATCGCAGTACCGCTAAAAACATTACTAGTAAAAAAGAAAAAAAATTATAAAAACCCCTTAAATGAATTTCCATCATTAGTAAATGCGGCAACTTTTGCGCAAACCAATCAATATACGCTGATTGCAATTTTTTTTTTTTAACCAAAAATATGAGGAAGAATCTAAATCATCTGAAGCCAATGAAAAAAAAATCTTTTTTTTATAATTTTATTGGGATTTCTATTTTAGCAAAAAGTAAGAAATATTGTGGTTTTTTTTTTTTTGCAAAATTTTCGCTCTTTTTATTTTTTCCAAAGAAAGCTTTATTGAAAGACAAGAAAGGTATACATATAACATGTCACTCAGTGACAGATAACTGCACATAAGTTGTACACAGTCTTGAAACATACTACGGTTCACGAATTAACACTTTATAGTGGAGGATACAGAGCATAACAATAGGAACATCGTAGAAGTTTTCAGGTATCTCCTAATAATTGAGTGTCTAGGTTTATAGGTCTAGGAAGGTGAGTGAAGGCAACAACACGGCCCGCGTGGTTATAGAAGATACATGTCAGTGATGTCACCTTAGGTAGAGGTGGTGTGGTAGATGAGGGATGGGGGAGGGAAAGGATGGGGGGAGCTGGGAAGTGGTCCACCCAGGTATAGACCTTCTTTCAGTGAGGGGGGTGTTTGTAAACATTTGACAGTTGGGGAAAGTCCTTTGTACTGTAATAAGTAGGAGCAATGGGAGTAATGGAGAAGGGCAGGGAGATAGATAGCATCAAAGGTGTAATGGGCTTGGAAGGGTCGGTATTCTTGGCCAGGGATTGTGCTGTAGGGGAGATGTCTAGTGGGGAGCTTGCTGTGTGTTGCATAGTCATTTGAGAGTATATATTTGCATCTCACTGATGTGTGGTTTTAGCGGGAGGGGGGTGTACGAGGAGTTTGTAAGGGTCTGTTGTTTGGAAGTGTGTCCAGCAAGCCCAGCAGTGTGCGAAGAGTCTCGGAGTGTTGCGCAAGATGGATATAAGTTCTTCGATCTCTGCTATTCTGTTTATTTGACGATACCAGTCTGACAGAGAGGGTATTCTGGCTGATCCCCAAAGTCTAGGTATACAGAGTTTAGCTGCGTTGATCATGGCCATCGCCAGAGATTTGTGGTATGATCTATTGGTGTTGGCCTGATGGTGGAGGAGGTATTGTTCAGGGGTGTAGTCCATGGCGTATGTAGAGATGCTGCTTATTTGGTTATGTACCTGTTTCCAAAATTGCTGGATGTGGGGGCAGTCCCACCAAATATGGGGGAGGGTGCCCTGGGGCTGTGCGCACCTCCAGCATTTGTCCGGGATGTCTTTGTTATGTTTGTGCAGTACTGCAGGGGTGCGATACCACCGGGAAACTATTTTATAATTGTTCTCCTGTATGGAGACACTTAGTGATCCTTTGTGCGTATGGTGATATATAGTGTCCCAGTCAGAATCGGAAAGGTTTGTGTGGAGGACTTGTTCCCAAGTTTCACAGGCTTTGCTAGCGTTTGAGGGTGTTGAGTCCCAGAGCATATTATGAATCAGGGATATCACGTGTCTTTGGGGGGCCCCCTTGATGCAAAGGGATTCAAAGGGGTAAGGTCTTTTGAAAGGTCCGTTAGAGATCCTAGCTTAGAAAAGAAGTGTTGAATTTGCATGTAGTTGTAAAAGTTTAGCTGTTTAGGTGCTATAGTGACATTAATGTGTTCACGTTCATGTATCTTTTCTCTATTACTGATGTGTTGGATTCGTATGCCTATTCCTGGAAAGGAGTCAGATAGGGGGTGAGGATCTAGACCGGGAGGGAAGTCTGGGTTATGTAGCAGTGGGGTCATGGGTCCATAATAGGCAGAGATGTTGTGGGAGTATCTAATCCTGGGGGTTTTGTGGTTCCATATGAACTTTTGGCACATTGTTTTAAGAGAGAGAAAGAATGCCTTGGGTATAGCTATGGCAATTGTTTGTAAAAGGTATAGGAGGCGGGGTAGGACATTCATTTTTATGATCGCTACTCTGCCAAACCAGGAAAAGTGCGTTTTATTCCACCGATTGAGGTCCTGTGCGATGGTGGTCAATAGGGGAGGGAAATTGCTACTATATAAGTTAAAAAGATTTTTTGAGAGTTGGATACCTAAGTATGTTATAGAGTGTGACTGCCATTTAAAGGGAAATGAGCTTTTACATTGTTCAATTTGTTCGTCGGTCAAGGAGATATTCAGGGCATGAGATTTCTCGTAATTGATTTTAAAGTGGGAGATGTACTGAAAAGTTTTGAGATCCTTAAGTAGGTTTGGTAAGGAAATGTTGGGTTGGGTTAGAAAAAGGAGGAGGTCATCTGCGAAAGCAGCTATTTTATATTGTTTATCACGTATGCTTACTCCCTGGATGTTTATATTGCTTCTTAACATGTTGAGGAAGGGCTCAAGGGTGAGAACGAATAGCAGAGGGGAGAGGGGGCAGCCTTGGCGAGTACCGTTAGTTATTGAAAAGGTGTTTGACAGGAGGCTATTAGTTCTAACTCGTGCTCTTGGGTTTGAATATAGGAATGAGATAAGCCTTAGTAATCTGTTACCTAAGCCAATTTTTTGTAGGACCGCTGAGAGGTAGTCCCAGGCTAGCCTGTCAAATGCCTTCTCGACGTCTAGGGACAGGAAGAATCCCGGGGACTTTGTTGTTGAAACCCAGTGGTGTATGTTTATTGCTTTGAGGGTATTATCTCTAGCTTCCCTTCCTGTGATAAACTCTACCTGGTCTCTGGCGATAAGGGTGTCAAGAAGTGGGAGAAGGCGATTTGAGAGAATTTTTGCAAAGATTTTTTGGTCTGTTTAATAGGGAGATGGGTCTATAGTTCGAGGTTCGTTCAGTGTCTTTTCCTGGTTTGGGGATCACACAAATGTGCGCTTCTAATAAATTCGTAGTGAGGGTGTCCTCTCCTGCCAAATGGTTAAAGGTTTTAAGAATAGGATTAACGAGGGTATCTAGGAATGTCTTGTAGTATGAGAGGCAGAAGCCGTCCGGTCCTGGGCTTTTGCCTTGTTTCATTTGCCGGATGGCCACAACAACTTCTGGTTTCATAATCGGGCCATCTAATGCCTCTTTTTGATCTTGTGAGATGGGTTGTGGGCTGTATCTATCAAGGTAATCCGTAAGGATTTCCCGTCTGGGCCTGGAGTCCGCTAAGTGTGTCGGTGGTGAGGGGAGATTGTAGAGGTTAGAATAATATTGTGCAAACTGGTTAGCGATGTCATTGTTCTTAGTTAGGAGATTGCCTAAGGGGTCGCGGATGGCTCTAATCGAGTTGTTAGCTTTTTTGGTTCATAAAGCATTTGCTAAATACTTTCCGCTCTTATTGCCAAATTCGTAGAATCATTTTTGTGAGAGAACGAAGTTCTTTCTCACTCTCTTGCCCATTTCTTCACAAAGTTCCTCGCTGACCTTTTCCAGATCGTCTAAGATGAGTTTGGCTTGAGACAATTTATGAGCTTTTTCCAGGTCTTTTATTTGACTGAGTAATTTGTCTAGTTTTCCTCTCTGCATCCTACATTTAGTTGCTGCCCTTTCCATAAGTAGGCCTCTGATCACACATTTATGTGCCTCCAACTGAGCTACCGGGGTCACGTCTGGGGTGTCGTTAGTTGTGAAGAAGTGTTTTATTTCTTCTGAAATTTTTGAGTTGGATATTTGGTCTGTTAGTAGTGAGGCGTCGAGTCTCCAAATTGTGTTAAATTTCTTGTATTCTGGGAGAGTAAGCGTTACTGTTATTGGGTTGTGGTCCGAGAGGAATTGCGGTTCTATAGTGGCGTCTTTGAGATAGGGGAGGTCTTTTTGTGTTATAAGTAAGTAGTCCAGTCTGGAGTATCTGTTGTGAGGGGCAGAGTAGAAGGTGAAGTGTCTAGTGTGGGGGTGTAGCGTTCTCCAGGTATCGTGCAATGATAGGCTATTGAGGTGTGATTTGATATTTTTGATAGCTCTGTAGGTGAGAGAGGATGTTCCTGACGATGTGTCTTCCAGAGGGTTTAGTGGTATATTGAAATCACCCCCTAGGAGGAGTAGGCCAGATTGGAAGGTGGAAAGTTGGAGTGCTATGTCGTTAAAGAAGCTAGTTTGGGACACATTGGGGCTGTATATGTTTGCAATTGTCATGGGGCTATTATACAGTTTTCCTTTAATGAAGATTTAGCAACCTTTTTTGTCTAGGACTGATTCCGTTTTCTCAAATGGGGTGTGTTTCAAAACTAGTATAGAGACCCCTTTTGTCTTGGCCTGGGGGTTAGTAGCATGCAGAGCTATAGGGAGATCTTTGTTCGACAGTTTGGGGATACGATCTGTTTTGAAATGGGTTTCCTGTAGTAGTATAATGTCTGATTTAGTTTTTTTAAGGTATAGCATTAGTTGCGATCTTTTTTCTGGTTTATTTAGACCTTTGATGTTCATGGAGAGTGTTTTTAATGTGGTTTTTGAGTTTTTGGGCTTTGATGTTGGCATATTGAGTGTTGGGTTTCAAAATTTATGTTGCAGAGTATGTGTCGCTTCTATTCTTTGGGAGGAAGGATGGGGTGGATCAATGGGAAGGGGATTAGGTGAAGTGGGTGGGAAAGAATAGGGGCTATGAGATGTTGAGTACGGAGATAGAGAGGAAGGTGATAGGGGTAAGTGCAAATATAAGGCGGCGGCAAGGTTAGTCCAGCTAGCCTGCCGAATATACAGGTGTCGCCTCTAGTCGGTGTAGTTAGTAAAACTGCACCGTTGTAGGGTGGTGGAAGGGTAAAGGTGGTAGTTCTATAATGTGAGTGTGTATGCCCGTGAAACCGGTAGCCGTGCCACCTCTTAGCCCTTTAATGAGATTGGTGCATTTCGGACTAGGTGCTTGGGTGGTATGGGTAGATAGACGGGGTGTATTGTGATGTGTGAAGTAGTAAGGGGGTGTTGTTGTTATCTGTGTCTAGTGAGGCCAAATTTAATTTATGTTTGGCGGTCGAGGGTGATAAGAAGGTGTGTAAGGAGAGGATGGTGTGGAAGCTTACAGAGATATAATACCTTTCAGATAGGATAGTGTATTGTGTCCCATGGTGGAGGCATATGTAAGCGGTTCGGGGTTTTAACATACAGGGAGAGATATAGCAGTAGAGAGAGCAAAAATCCTGGGTAGGCCTTCTCCGCCAGCGTAAATATCCCAGTGTGGGAGATCAAGGGAGCGGGTGAGAGCTAACTGTAAGCGGTATGACCGAGCGGAGCTCATAAGGGTGTTTAGTAGCTGTCGGAGGAGGCCTTCCAGGTTAAAACGGTACCTGAATGAACATTCTTAATTAATTAATTAATTAATTAAAGCGAAATATACAATAAACATTACCGAAAACCATTAACTGCACGTGTACTTGTTCTAAATACTCCTCTCTCCCCTGGACCCTTCGGGTACGTATGTAATATTGGGAAATTCTGCAAACACATTTGGCAATGATTGAGTCCTAGCGAGCAGAGAATGGGGATACAACCCGTTTGAGAAGAAAAAAAAAGAAAAAAAAAGAGTTGCTCAGTGCAGGAGTGGTTGAACAAAGTCTGGTCATAGCCTGGTTGCACAAATTGAGAAATGTGTCCTCTGATGTCTCTTGCAGATGGTGCGATATGGAATAGGGTGTTTGGGGGTCATATGAGCCAGGACTGTGGGCTTAATAGCATTGAGTCTCGGTGCAGGGAAATAAGGAGAGAACTGGGGTGTTTGAGGGCCCGGTCCTCGGGTTGCCCTGGGGGACGACTGTCCGTAGTTAGGGCTAGTGGCATAGTTCAAGGAGAGGGGTTTACACAAGTTTTGCAAGGGGTGAGTACGGTAGGACAGGCTTACCCAGTCTTAGTAGTCCATGAAGGGTCGCATAGACGTACCTCTGTCGGGTAGGGTTATGACTTGGGTTGCACCGCGAGTTGTGGGGATTATGTGATTCTCATGCAGTTCAAGGGTATGAAGAGGGGTCCATCTGAAAAAGAAGAGAGAAGAAAAAAAAAAAAAGGGGGGGAGGGGGAGAGGTGAGGCAGAAGAACTGTAGGCAAACTGGGCAACCGTGCCACGGTGATTAGGTTTGCGGGTGAGCCAGAAAGTGGGATGAGTTCTTGTCTGTTGGGAGCGTTATGGCAATGGGAGAGTCCTGTAGATTCGCTGTGGTGTCTTGCTTCAGATGAGTATTTTGGTCTCAATCTTTTCTAGGCCTCCTATGTGCTGGAGAGGCAAGGATGTTAGCTTCCCTGGGGAGATGACGGTTGGGAGGTAGTGGAGAAGGATTGGAATGGCGTCTGCGTCGTCTGCATGTTGGAGTGGCATCCCTCCGGTGGGTGTCCATTGGTTCCTCCTGTGGGAGCAGTGGTGCTTGTGGGTCTAGGGCCCAATTCTCTATTTCGATCTGGGGGATGCCTAGGGTGGTGCAAAATGCTGGTATTTCTTCTGGGTGCCTCAGGTGTGTGATTCTTGATCCTGAGCCTGCTTGCAGACAGAAAGGAAATTTCCATTGGTACGGCAGGTTTCTGTCTCTGAGGATGTCTAGGAGGGGTCTTAGGGCCTTTCGTTTAGACAATGTGATTGGGGATAAGTCTTGGTATATTTTTATTTCAAATCCTTGAAAGAGAATGCGGCCTCGCAGTCTGGCTTGTCGCATTATTTTAGACATCCTATAATGTCCCTGGGGGGGGGGGGTCGGTATCTCTGCCCCTGGGGCGCAAAGCTCGATGTATGCGTTCAAAATCCACTGCTGTTTCTGGAGGTCTTCCCAGTAGATCATTGCATATGGAGGCTGCTGTTTGGGGGATTTGATCAATATCGATCGTTTCTGGTATACCTCTGAATCTGACATTGTGTCTTCGACATCTGTTCTCCAGGTCTTCTAAGGTTCTGTGCATTTCTCTCAGATTTAGTGTATGTGCAGAGAGTGTTCGTCTGGTCTCTAAAATGGCTGCCTCATGTCTTTCTGTCATGTCCTCTTCGTCTTCTAAGCGTGTGGCCACCGCTTGCATATCAAGCCTTAGCTCAGCAATAGCTGCAGACAACATATTTTTGATGCCTGTGGCTATAAATTTTAGGTCTTCAAGGCCTATGGCTTGGTGTGGGGTAGTTGAGCTCCCATCTGTGCAGATGGCGGCGTTCGTGGGAGGGCCGTTCGCGGAGGAGCCGATCGGATCGGCACTTACCCCTGCTCTAAAGCTTGAGGCCTGTGAGAGGGCCACGTCACGAGGCTGGGAGCGTGAGCGGAACATTTCAGGGATTTTCGCGCTCAACTGTGTGTCCGGAGCTCGAGGTGATCTGGAGCGGGTGCCAGAGGAGTCCCGGTCTGTTTTCCCCATGTCGGCTTCTTTGTCTGCTGATGTTGGCGTCCTCAGAAGCGGGGTGTGGGCTGAAGGGTGGCGGAGCTGAGATCTCAAGCGGCCATTCTCCTTGACGTCCAAGCCACGCCCCTTCGCTCTTTTTTTGTTTATAGCGGTGATCAGAAATGACGCAGAGGAGAAATACCACCAAAAGAAAGCTCTATTTGTGGGAAAAAAGGACACAAATTTAGTTTGGGTACAACTGCGCACGACTGCGCAATTGTCAGTTAAAGCGGCGCAGTGCCGAATCGCACAAACTATTGTAAATGTAGTATTTTGGAAGAATGCCATTAAATGTAATTTGAGCATAAAGCAGTAAAGGATTTACCAGAAAATATGTCATAAATAGACCCCTAAGTGTTGGAGACAATAACATAAGTAGGCAGCCATGCCCCTTATTTATTTGTCTTTTTATTTATTTGTCTGTAACATCCTAAAAAAAAACCTATAGCTGGGGTAGGGTAAGGCAGTAGCTTTGAGACTCGTAAAAATTATCTTACGACCACTAGTCTACTAGATACTAGGCTCATGATAAGGCTACATATAATAAATATGATACCGAGCCTTTATTTGCCAAATAGCCTTGCCCTATAATTAGAGTTGAGCGAACACCTGGACGTTCGGGTTCTGCTGGTCCGGCCGAACTTCTTCAAGCCGGCCTGGTCGTCTTGGGCTTGCAGGTCCACAAGCGAGTTGAGATTAATATCCCGTTCCGATAA
>BLSH010282019.1:13568-29426 GCA_018402905.1 Glandirana rugosa | reverse complement strand
TCCCCCCAACAATCTGATCATTGAGCACGATCGTAGCGATCGTTGTTTTATGCAGAGCTTGATCTGCAACTCAAAGCAGCGGTATGCAAAATCTCTAATTTCTGCTATCTGTCCTCAGAGCAACAGCACAGACAGCAGTAGTAAAGTAATCTATCTCAGGATGCAGGATCAGGTCTTAAAATCTCTCAAATCTCTCCCTCAAGCTTTCAGCTTCCTTTCCCTACACTAACCCAAGGAGCATGTGACTGCAGCATTGTGACTCCAGCTTATAAAGAGACTGGGTCACATGATGCACTGGCCAATCACAGCCATGCCATTAGTAGGCATTCTAAGGGCAAACCAGTGAAACGCTTGTTGATTGGCTGCCCTGCAGCTTCTCAACACGTGGAGTAAAATAGCAGAACCCCGGACCGAACCCGAACGATTTTTGAAACGTTACAGTCCGGGTTCGCTCAACACTACCTATAATACTTTTCAGCCTGTGGTCATTTTTATCCTAATACCTCAATTGGAAACTTTCCCCAAGGATAATTCTGAAGAACAGTACAAATAAATGAAATACAAGCAGATAATTATGCTAAGATAATAATTTCTTTCTTTAATTATAATATCCTTCAGTTTTTTTTCTGATTTTACTATATGGACTATATTCTGGCATGTTCATCAATAACATTTTTCAAGGTTACAAGAAACTGGACAAAGGGCTGAACAAGTATTTATCTTCAGGTTGTTTTTATCATTGTGAAAAAAGATGTTGTACAAAGCTAAAGCAAAATGATGAAGAAAAAAAATCTAAATTATCCCGTTTACTTGGGTAATTACAGTATGATTGCACCTCTCTGCAGTTAGAAAGTAGTTAGCAAATCTATATTTTTCCACTGGCTTGCTGAGATGTGATTACTGTAATCCTGAAAAGGTAAAGTTTCTTTTTATGTCACAGTGGGAGCCTGCCTTTTTCTTTTTCTCAATTTTCCAGAATATTTTAAGCCTCTTACAGAGATGGCTAAAAATAATTGCAACTCAATAACTATATACAAATAAAGCTAAAACTGAAGCTAACAAACAGAAAGTGGAAACACCATAATGATCATGACATTCAATTAATAAGGAATTACATAAAAACACA
Source organism: Glandirana rugosa (assembly GCA_018402905.1). Classification (NCBI taxonomy): domain Eukaryota; kingdom Metazoa; phylum Chordata; class Amphibia; order Anura; family Ranidae; genus Glandirana; species Glandirana rugosa. The sequence continues at coordinate 28,300 of BLSH010282019.1, read as the reverse complement.
AACATTAATTTTTCCTTTTTTTTTTTTTTTTACTTAAATACAGTATCTCACAAAAGTGAGTATACCCCTCACATTTTTGTAAATATGACAACACTGAAGAAATGACACTTTGCTACCATGTAAAGTAGTGAGTGTACAGCTTGTATAACAGTGTAAATTTGCTGTCCCCTCAAAACAACTCAACACACAGCTGTTAATGTCTAAACCACTGGCAATAAATGTGAGTACACCCCTAAATGAAAATGTCCAAACTGAGCCCAATTAGCAATTTTCCCTCCAGTGTCATGTGACTCGTTAGTATTACAAGGTCTCAGGTGTGAATGGGGAGCAGGTGTGTTAAATTTGGTGTTATCGCTCTGACTCTCTCATATTGGTCACTGGAAGTTCAACATGGCACATCATGGTAAAGAACTCTCTGAGGATCTGAAAAAAAAGAATTGTTGCTCTACATAAAGATGGCCTAGGCTATAAGAAGATTGCCAAGACCCTGAAACTGAGCTGCAGCACGGTGGCCAAGACCATACATTGGTTTAACTGGACAGGTTCCACTCAGAACAGCCCTCGGCATGGTCAAACAAAGGGATTGAGTGCATATGCTCAGCATCATATCCAGAGGTTGCCTTTGGGAAATAGACGTATGAGTGCAGCTAGCATTGCTGCAGAGGTTGAATGGGTAGGGAGTCAGCCTGTCAGTGCTCAGACCATACAAAGCAAACTGCATCAAATTGGTCTGCATGGATGTCATCTCAGAAGGAAGCCTCTTCTAAATATGATGCACAAGAAAGCCTGCAAACAGTTTGCTGAAGACAAGCAGACTAAGGATTACTGGAACCATGTCCTGTGGTCTGATGAGACTAAGATAAACGTATTTGGTTCAGATGGTGTCAAGGGTGTGTGGTGGCAACCAGGTGAGGAGTACAAAGACAAGTGTGTCTTGCTTACAGTTGAGCATGGTGGTGGGAGTGTCATGGTCTGGGGCTGCATGAGTGCTGCCAGCACTGGGGAGCTACAGTTCATTGAGGGAACTATGAATGCCAACATATACTGTGACATAATGAAGCAGAGCATGATCCCCTCCTTTTGGAGACTGGGCCACAGGGCAGTATTCCAACGTGATAACGACCCCAAACACACCTCCAAGATAACCACTCCCTTGCTAAAGAAGCTGAGGGTAAAGGTGATGGACTGGTCAAGCATGTCTCCAGACTTAAACCCTATTGAGCATCTGTGGGGCATCCTCAAACAGAAGGTGGAGGAGCGTAAGGTATCTAACATCCACCAGCTCCGTGATGTCATCATGGAAGAGGGGAAGAGGACTCCAGTGGCAACCTGTGAAGCTCTGGTGAACTCCATGCCCAAGAGGGTTAAGGCAGTGCTGGAAAATAATGGTGGCCACATAAAGTATTGACACTTTGGGTCCAGTTTGGACATTTTCACTTAGGGGTGTACTCACTTTTGTTGCCAGCGGATTAGACATTAATGGCTTTGTGTTGAGTTATTTTGAGGGGACAACAAATTTAAACTGTTGTACAAGCTGTACACTCACTACTTTACATTGTAGCAAAATGTCATTTCTTCAGTGTTGTCACATGAAAAGATATAATAAAATATTTACAAAAATGCGAGGGCGTACTCACTTTTGTGAGATACTGTACATGCTAGTTTAAATGAACCTAAAGTGGTAAAAATGTCAGAAACATTCATAATCTGTATACCTTCAGGTGCCTACATGACAGGTTTCTGCTTCAGTTCTGTGCTCTGACCATACCACCTCGCATTTAATAAATCTCAGTGTTGGCTCAGCATTGTGGTAGACCGATTCACTAACCCATAGGGAGGATAAAGAGTTTGGCGAAAGTGGAGCTAGGTCATAAACAAAGCATTTTTGATCCATGTCTGCATATGATTGATCACTTTGCCGTAATTTAAACTACACTTGGTAACAAAATCTTACCAAGATTACGCAAATCGTTGCCCATGAAAGTCAACTAAAAATGGAGCACATTGTCTTTTTTTGTTTAATAACTGTTTATTAGGACCTGGCTGTCTTATACTGGGAGTTTCCCATGTAACAATAAAACATGTAGATATTGTAATCTGAATCCACCCAGTAAGTCTTTAATTTCGACAAATTCAGGTGAAAGCTTTGACATTAAACAATATATAAACTCTGGAACCCGACATGTAGTGTATCGTATACGTTGTATTACCTGCAATCTGCAATACGTGGGATGCGCTACACATGCCCTGCACACTAAAATAGGGGAACACTATTGTGAGACTGCTAACCCCAATGCCAAAAATATCTCTAATGTCTCACGTCACTTTAGGGAATGTCATGCTTGGGATCTGTCCCCCTTCAGGTTCTCCGGCATAGAGAGATTGACGTCTATGCCCAGGGGTGGGGATAAGACCAGGCTTTTGAACAGAGAGGCGTGGTGAATATTTAGATTGAAAACATAGTCCCTCAGGGTTAAACCTCAGATGGGACCTGGACTTACATTTACGATAATTTTTTTTTTTCACCTATCTCTCACATTATTATATATTTCTGGTCTCCCCCTTTTCCCCTGGGTATTTTGTTTTGTTTCATTTAGTTTCATTAGTATATCATTACTATGCTTGTATATTTTTTGTATGAATTTCATTCATTATTATTAAATCATCTGTTCTTTTGACTTGCTTTTTTGAGCCATCCTTTCCCCCTTGTTTTGTTATCTCACCTGGATAACTAATGAATTGATTGAAATTTCCTGTGATCAATAGAAGGAGGAGAAATGTTTTTATACCATATATTCTGTGCTTTTTTGTACATAAATGTGAAGAAGGCTGTCATGGCTGAAACGCGTTAACATTTCCTGTACCTACCTGTCTTTTATGGAGTATTAATACATTTGAAAAGATTTAAGAGCATGTAAGAAGTTGCGGATCATCTCTATTGAGCAGGAATACTGCCCCCCTGAATCGTATCTATGAGACAAAGCACTTCATGCCTATACGGACAGATTAGCAGACCCTACCCTTTTATATGTGCATGGGTGGCTGGGTGTCCACACTCCCTCCAGCATAATGAGGATTGAGAAGGAAACATGGCATGGAGGTTCACAGGTGTGCAGTGCCCACGGGTAAGGAGTTTGTAATTGACGTCAGCCAATCTCAATGAAATTGAGGAGGTATGAGAGAGTTGCAGAATGTTATCCTTCTGGGAGTCAGTAAGAGTAGAATTTAGGTCAGTTTCCCAGAAATTGAGGTAGTCTAGATATTGGGACCCCTGCACAGTGAGCTTTATAGAACTGAGAAACACAGTGTAGCAGTGGGTAATTTGATCTTAGAATTGACTCAATTGGATTCAGGTCATTCATGGTACAGAGTGGTTGAGGTTAAATGTACAGTTAAATGTACAGTTGTTAGGTAAGAGCTAGATAGGTTTCTCTGAAGAGATGAGTTTTCAGGGATCGTCTGAAGGTGGACAAAGTAGGAGAAAGTTGGACAGATTGGGGTAGAGCATTCCATAACATGGGAAAGGCTCTGGAGAAGTCCTGGAGGCGAGCATGGGATGAGGTGACAAGGGAGCTAGAGAGCAGGAGGTCTTGGGAGGAGGGTAGAGATCGATTTGGTTGGTATTTTGAGACCAGGTTAGTGATGTAGCTGGGGGCCAAGTAGTGGATGGCTTTATAAGTTATTGTTAGTATCTTGAATTGAATTTGTTGGTTGAGTGGCAGCCAATGGAGGGATTGACATAGGGGTGTAGCAGATGCTGAGCGGTTTTTAAGATGGATGAGTCTAGCAGCAGCATTCATAATGGATTGAAGTGGGGATAGCCTATTTAGAGGTAAGCCAGTGAGGAGGGAGTTGCAATAGTCGAGGCGAGAGATGACCAGGGAGTGGATTAGAAGCGTTGTGGTGTCATTGGTTAGGAAGGGTCATATCTTGGAGATGTTGCTGAGGTTGAGGCGGCAAATTTTGAATAGCGATTGTATGTGGGGCCAAAAGGTTAGTTCGGAGTACAGGATTACACCTAGGACCTTGGCGTGGGGGGATGAGTTGATAGTTGAGCCGTTGATTTTGACAGAGAAATCTGGGGAAGTGGCACATGGGGGAGGAAAGATCATAAGCTCAGTTTTGGATATGTTGAGTTTGAGGAAGTGATGTGACATCCAGGCCGATATATCAGTTAGTAAGTTGGTGATGAGTGAGGAGACAGAAGGAGAGAGCTGTTTGACAGGGTAAGGGTTGTAGCGGCTGGGGCCTGATTCTGTGTGTAGTGAGGGGGAGAGCTTGTCTAGGGATGATGACAGTGAGCCTTTGTAGATGAGAGTGAGGCTAGGTTGGGGCAGGACAGGGGTGAGATTTTGTCATAAAGATGATCAGTAGCAGAGTAGAGAAGAGAAGGGTTGAGGTGGCAAAGGTTTCTATGTTTAACTGTTAGACGGTCAGAGGAAGAGGTAGTGGAGGACAGGGAGAGAGTGAAACTAATAGGGTGGTGATCAGAGAGTGGGAGAGGATTGTTGCAAAGGTTGCATGGAGTGCACAGATAAGAGAAGACAAGGTCAAGGATGTTGCCGTTAGAGTTAGTAGGAGCCTGTATCCATTGCTTTAGGTCAGGAGATGAGGTTAGATTGAGAAATTTAGAAGTAAGAGTAGTGATAGCGTTAACAGGGATGTTGAAGTCGCCGAAGGGGGCAGTAAATGACAGCAATTCTTAGAGGAATAGGAGAAAATAGATGAATGCAATGTGCTTCAAAAGAGGAGAGTTTCAGAGAGGGAGGGGGGTGAAGTACCTGATAGGTGCTGCATGGGGCTAGAAGGATTCCCACTCCACCTCCCTTCCGCCCACTTGGTCTGGGGGAGTGAGTCCAGAGAAGGCCACCATGGGAGAGGGAAGCAGGAGAAGTATTGTCAGATTCATGAAGCCAGGTTTCAGTAATGGCAATTAGGTTAAAGGAATTTGTGATAAAGAGGTCATGGAGGGTAGTGAGTTTGTTGTAGACAGAGCAGGCATTCCAGAGGGCACAGGAGAAGGGGAGGCTGGTATTAGGAAGAAGGGAAATAGAGACTAAGTTCTGTGGGTTGAGGCTGCTGCCAGAGGGTGTTGGGAGATGGGAGTGTCGGGCAAAGACAGATGATGGAGGCCCAGGGCTTGGGGATATATCACCAGAGGTTAGGAGAAGCAGGAGGGTGAGGGAGGTAATGTGGGAGTGTGATTTATGTAAAGGGGCATGCCTAAGAGTCCTGGTGGTTTTATCAGTATATGCATGTAGAATGAGCAAGAGTTGGTGGGAGCAGTAATAGGGAGAGGACAGAAGGTGGGGTGATATATAAAAGCTGGGTGGTGGAGAAGAGGGGTGAAGGTAAGAGAGTTTGAGGAGAGAGGACACAAGTGCCAGAAGGAGTGGTAAAGAATGCATGTTATAAAGTGGAAGGAGAGCCGAATAGAGAGACAGGGCACCTGCAGCCTGTTGGGTGTTTTCAGTGCAGTTTGCTATGTATATTCGCTTTGTGGAATTGCAGAAAGAATCACTATTAGAAAGAAGCTCCTGCAATGTGTTCCCCCAGCAATGTGCTGACCCCATAAGGGTGCTCAAATTTAAACTGGTATAAGGGTGGGGGTGGAAGCTCGTTAATGAATCATGAGTGAGTATAAGGATGCCTAACAATCAAGCGGACCTTTCACTTAAGACAGATTAGAGATGGGCCATAAAGATAGCAGCACATAAAACTTGGGTAAGACACTACAGAGCAACAAAAACATGATAATAATGCACACAGGCCAACAGATGGAGGAGGCCACATACCAACAGCACAGATATAGAGTGTAAAGCAGATTCCAGTTAAAGGTGTATGAGCTGTTTCAGTTGACACATACCAATAGCACAGATCTAGAGTGTAAAGCAGATTCCAGTTAAAGGTGGATGATTTGTTTCAGTTGACACATACCAATAGCACAGATATAAAATAATAAATGTTTTGGTATAACAGCACCATTATCCCCATAAGGATTGGTGCGGACACATCTGATATATAAAAAAATATTATTTATTTGTTACATAGTATTACAAAAACACTTCATGTTTACTTCATAAAAGCATATTGCATAGATACAAGAAACAACATACAGTGAATCGTAGATCAAAAATTCAATAATACAGGGTCTATGCTGGTTCTAGGACCCAATTGTAACGTGGTAATGACAAATATAGCCAACATGTGCGTGAACAGATGAAGGGCCTAATCCCCAAAAGAGGTTATGGGGGCTGGTCCCACACTGGATCACTAATGCTAACCTGACATGTTTCTGACTTTGGATGAGTCCTTCTTCAGAGGTATATGAGCATATGTTGGAAATACAGTTTTCTATAAAGTAAAAACATAGTAAGCTCTAACGAGCAGGGCCCTCTGATTCCTATTGTACCAAATGGTGATGTAACTGTACTGTCTGCCTTCATTTTTGTAAAGCGCTGCGCAAACTGCTGGCGCTATATAAATCCTGTATAATAATAATAATAATAATACATTACTTTTTCACATATTATACACAGTTTGGTTGTTCCACATTGAAAAAACACATAATCTTACAATACATACCATGTGCTCACATATCATTCCAAATACTATTAATAGAAGCCAGAGCCACCGTTCACTGTATAATCATTAAAGGCAGTAAAATGATAGCCCCTGAAATAGTGGTTCCGGGGGCTTATGCACCTTGCCACCAATGGTCAGGAAAGCTTATGGCAGCTTCGGGCATGGGGAGAGGAGCTCAAGAAGAAAAACAGAACCACCAAACCGGTTATCCCACAGACGAGGATCCTTCAAGCCTAAGGAGCGGGTGGGTTCCAGCTCATAAAACCTCCCAGTACAACCGAGGGTATGGAGGGTAGTTTGTAAGTCTGTGTGTGCAAAAACAGAAACAGAAAAGAAATTCCGTAAGTGAGAGTGTCTCTGATGGTACCCCAGTATACATTCATCATATGCACCTGTGCGTACATATAGAAAAAGTAACCTGATTTAGGACACTCAAGCTCATATAAAGAGCCAGAGAGTAGAGAAGCCATTCTTTTGTGTACACTTTTTGGTCCACAGAGGGATGAATAGGTTTCTCTCCATTGTTTCCCAGGTAAGGTAATGTTGGCACTTGCAATAATACTCTTTGTACTCTTTGATATTGGTTGGAGGACCTCTATTTACTACTTGGCTATATTACTACTCTCTGGCTCTTTATATGAGCTTGAGTGTCCTAAATCAGGTTACTTTTTCTATATGTACACACAGGTGCATATGATGAATGTATACTGGGATACCATCAGAGACACTCACTTTTTCTGTTTCTGTTTTTGCACACACAAACTTACAAACTACCCTCCATACCCTCGGCTGTACCGGGAGGTTTTTTGATCTGGAGCCCACCCGCTCCTTAGGCTTGAAGGGTCCTCGTCTGTGTGATAACCTGTTTGGTGGCTCTGTTTTTCTTCTTGAGCTCCTCTCCCCATGCCCGAAGCTGCCATAAGCTTTCCTGACCATTGGTGGCAAGGCGCATAAGCCCCCGGAACCACTATTTCAGGGGCTATCATTTTATTGCCTTTAATGATTATACAGTGAACGGTGGCTCTGGCTTCTATTGATAGTATTTGGAATGATATGTGAGTACATGGTATGTATTGTAAGATTATGTGTTTTTTCAATGTGGAACAACCAAACTGTGTATAATATGTGAAAAAGTAATGTATATGTTTTTACTTTATAGAAAACTGTATTTCCAACATATGCTCATATACCTCTGAAGAAGGACTCATCCAAAGTCCTTAAACATGTCAGGTTAGCATTAGTGATCCAGTGTGGGACCAGCCCCCATAACCTCTTTTGGGGATTAGGCCCTTCATCTGTTCACGCACATGTTGGCTATATTTGTCATTACCATGATACAATTGGGGCCTAGAACCAGCATAGATCCTGTATTATTGAATTTTTGATCTACCATTCACTGTATGTTGTTTCTTGTATCTATGCAATATGCTTTTATGAAGTAAACATGAAGTGCTTTTGTAATACTATGTAACAAATAAATAATATTCTTTTATATATTAGATGTGTCCGCACCAATCCTTATGGAGATAATGGTTCTGTTATAGCACCAAAACATTTATTTTTCTATTAAACTTGTGGATTGGACTCATCTGACCCTGCCCTCACATTTTCCTCCAAATATTTTACTCACAGATATAGAATGTAAAGCAGATTTCAGTTAAAGGTGGATGAGTTGTTTCAGCTGACACATACCTGTGGAGGGACAGAGAATAAATGTTTAGATGATCCAGAGCTTGAAGTGCATATTACTTGTAGAAAGAATCACTTTGAGAAAGAAGCCCCTGCAAGGCTAAAGTAAATTCTTCAGTAGTAAAATCTTTTTTTAATTGTTTGAGATTTTTGAGAGGCTGAAGCTTGGGAAACTTAGCTAGCTGGGGGTAATGAAGGATGTGTGTGCATTTCTGCTCTAAGGGAAATTGGGAAGTGATGTCAGGGAAATAGTAGCTACTGAACTGCCATCATCCTATAATAAATTGAAACAGGTAGAGTCGACATATAGCCAAGCTCAAATGACCCCCCCTGGACTTTACAGTAAAGGCAAATTTACAGGTGAAACAGTAGTATAAGAGTATAAAAATAATATTATTGGTTCACAAAATATGAATTTGTATAAACAGGGGGAAATAAAAATCACACCCTTATATACAAAAACGGTACAACTAGATATAAAAGCAATATGAAAGACATGCTGCAACAAAGTATAAACTTGTAGAGATCACAATGAATTGACCCTGGTGCACTCATACACTGCCATAGACATGGTGAGGTCAGTGTTAGATGTGCAGCTGGTTATCCCAACATGTTTCGGATTTTGTAGTGTTTTATCCTTCTTCAGAGGATATTATAATTGTGGGTCAAAGTCTATTCAACTCTAAAATATAAGAGAGATCTATTTTTAAGGAATCACATTGCATAATATGCATAAAAAGGAATGCAATACACGATATATAACGCACATATGTGTACACATCATGGGTTAGGATCCACTTACATATATATCATGTAGCATGCAAGCACTGGTCCAATTCCACATGAGATGAATGTCGGCCCCAAGGGGCTGCAGCCACCACACAAGGTGCTCGGTGGCTACGTAGGCAAAAAGAAGTACATAAGGTGACGTGGTCTGCAATTAAACAAAATATATACAAAGGAAGGGTTCAAAAAGTGTTTCTGAAGAATATAATATGCAGTAAATGCATGTGTGCGGCCCAATGCGGCTAGAAGGTAGCTCTGCCATCAAAATAGGATCGCACAATGATTGGTAGAAATGGTAGATATATTAGAGTGACAAAAATAGATTGTACCTGGGGAGCGTGCAGAGCATGGACGTCTCACAAAGCAATTCGACGGAGTCGTCCATGATCAGTGCCACTCAGTATATGTAGCAGAGTCCACCCCGACAGGAGCTAATCTGTTGTGGGTGGGCGTTGCCGACTGTCCAGCATGCTAGGGTGTACGCTGACATCTTGCCGGATGCCGAACATCTCTGAGGCGACGGCGCGTGGTGTAGCCCCACCGATTGGCGAGATGACATCACGCATTGCCATATCACCGGTGGATGTGTCACCACTGCCATCTAGAGTGGGGGACAGAGACAAAGAGGAGCTCCACCCAAGTGGGCATGAAAGACAGCTGGGATCCAACCGTTGTGTCCGCCCACACAGTGGAGCCTACCCGCCAGGTGGTGCGCATTCACGGCCGGCAGAGGCACGCCAGCGGCACCTCGGCAGTTGAAAGCAGACCAACAGTTGGTTAGGACCAGCATATGTACAAACCATAGGAGGGACCAGAGCGTGCACGCGAGCCACAATAACAAAGGGAAAGGAACATGGCAGTGGCCATACATAGGAAATACAATAAAAACAAACCAATGAAAAACTAAATTGGTACATCATAGACATAGGCATACAAAGATAGAAATGCATGTGTCATAGTTCAACTATTATGTACAATTGAAGCATATCATCAATAGAAATATGAATAATATGATAATTGCAAATACAATTGCCCATATAAACAGTGTATCAACATAACGGTCCATATAGATCAGAACCAGACAATAGTGTAAACTACTATATGATGCAATAGCAATATTCAAATTTTGGAGTATAGATAAAAGAAACTTTAATAGATGCAGTTCACGGCCCCCCAACAAAGCCTGGTAAATACGGACTGAAATTGAATGCCTCGTTGAGGCCAGGGAAGGAGGCTGCCTGGAGATTATGTATCCACCTCAGCTCACATTGCAGGAGGTGTATTGTTGAAGCCGCCTCCTCTGGAGCCGAAATGTATACGTTCCAGTGCCAAAAAATAGACCTTGGGGATGCAAGTACTATGCAATGAGGCCATATAGAAGACATTTTTATAAATGCAGTTCACAGCCCCCTGATACAAAGCCTGGTAAATACAGCTTGAAATTGAATGACTCATTGAGGCCAGAGAAGGAGGTTGCTTGGAGATTATGTATTAACCTCAGCTCACATTGCAGGAGGTGCTTGTTAAAGTCACCTCCTCTGGAGGCGAAATGGATACATTCCAGCGCCAAAAAATAGAGCTTGGGGATGCAGGTACTATGCATTGAGGCCTATAAATGGCTACAGTTGGGTTCCAAGCAGGGAAGGAAACCCAATTCCTCCAGATCCAACAGACGTAATGATACCACTGAAATGTCTTTATACTAATAAGTATCTTCTCCTTCTTTTTCTCAGGCTCCATCAGCACACAAAGGCAGAAGGAGTCCCAAATGGCCTCGTCATGGCAATGGATCACAGGATGGCACTTCTCAATCAGAAGGCCCCCCCGACTCCAGATACCCTTCGTGGGGCCCATCCCCACAGTGACACATGCAATGACACCTCTGCCCAATCTACTCCTATAAATACTCAGAATTCTTCGAATGCACCCACCATTACATAATCCACACCTTTCCCACATCAAGTTACATGAGGAACAGAGCGCAATCACATCAAAACAAAACCACCAAAACACTGTCACTCAAACAATCCCACATGAACACGAATCAACGACGTTAAATGTAGTCAATCTTTCTTCTCACCCTTTAACACCCAATGAGATGGGTGTCCTTGCTTGTGGCCTCACATTCTGCCCCGACTCTCATCTGGACAGATTTGGGGCCATCAAGGACATCTTTGTACATAATCTTCTCCTCAAGGGCCTATATGCCAAAAAGGAGACTTCTTAACCAATTGGGCACACAAAAGCAGACCTTGAAGCGTTAGACAATTTAATTTCTTTATTTGAAGACAACGAACCAGAAAATCTCATTGACTCGGTTGACCTAGAGTCATTACTTATTGCCATAGATAAAACATCTAATGTACAAACAATAGTGCCACAACTACAAACCTCATTAAAAAAGAAATCTATATTGTACCCTTCACCTAGCACTAACCCTAACGCAGCAACTTTTCTAAAATTGGTGTCTAACGACATAAACAATTTGCAGTGCCCCCCTAACCCTTACCCCAATCTCAGACCCTGGGTGAGAGCAGCCATTGAATCCTTGAGATAAAACACTGTATTGTCAGGTAAGAATTTCCTTTCTAATAGTCCATAAGAAATAGTCCATAGGCAATAAGTGAAGGTGACATCAAGGTGAAATATTCCCTCCACCGTATATGGATTATATAGGGTACGCTTACCGAACAAAGCTGATAATAAAGCCTTTGTTGTTATATATCACCAAAAAACACCACGTGTCTTCACCAAACAGTGTAACATAAGGTTGGGTACTCTTACCCTGAGATGATAGACATAGAGCCCATAAGATATGTGAGTCCAATCATTATCCACAGCCATTTTCCAGGAAGGGGAAAGCTCAGATATGTGGAATGGCTACCATGGATGGAGATGGACAAAGAAAACTCCACATAGTGTAAATCAGTATAAAACAAAACTAATTTATTTAAAGTAATGCACTTACATTCAAGTCCAGATTAAGATGCAAAATTACATAGGCGTTGTGTACACAAGCTGGGCGCAGTAGTTCAGAGTGGACACCCTCTCATCAGACGCGTTTCGTCACAAAAGGACTTCAACTGGCGTTTCCTCCATACTGCACCGTGTCTCCGGTCCAACTAAGAGCAGTCCAGGTAGAAGTGACAGAGACGCGAGGCTCTCCGGCGTCACTTCCGGCCTGAGCACCTGGTGGGCGGCGCATGTGCGGCGACCCAAACGCAGCGACCCCAACGCAGCCAGATTAACAACATCCACTGCATCCGAGACACCGCGCTCCACCGCCCAGCCCCAGGTGAAAATTCACCTGGGGGGATGACAGGAGGTACATGTAAAATGTGTCAAATACATTGTACTGTATGTGGATGTGTATGTAAAATGTTTGATACATCTCATTACACAATTTTATGAATAATGTTTTAGCTAATTGATATTAATAAAGACTTATTTTTATAAGCATTGGTAATATTGTGTTCACTTATGACCGTAACCAATCCAATTAAAGTCCTACATGCTTTACAAGTTGGCGAGGTTTTCCTCACCTTGAATTTTTCTGTGGTTATATTATCTGGATGGGATTGGATTACGGTCTCTAATAATACTTTTTGTTAAATTAGTACCCAACCTTATGTTACACTGTTTGGTGAAGACACGTGGTAGTTTTTTGTGATATATAACAACAAAGGCTTTATTATCAGCTTTGTTCGGTAAGAGTACCCTATATAATCCGTATATGGTGGAGGGAATATTTCACCCTGACGTCACCTTCACTTATTGCCTATGGACTATTTCTTATGGACTATTAGAAAGGAAATTCTTACCTAACAATACAGTGTTTTATATTTTTACATTTTACCATTCTGCTTGATTTATATACTTATTTAGCGCTGCATTTGATGTTTGATTCATGTGGGCAATCCACGTTGAGATTGTTATGCCAGCAACTTATTTGTAAAACAACCTTTTAGGAGCGCAACATTTTCTTCTTTATACATTGAGTCCTTGGCCCGTAATCCCGACGTTGTCGTTAAACCCTCCGACAAGGGTGGCAACATCGTGGTCATGGATACTACCCACTACATCAACATATGTATGAAAATCTTCAACAATACTGAATGGTATCAACCTATAACCACATCCATTCTGGATAAATTTAGTCGGGAATTCTACCTTATGGTTGATGAGACTTACTACCATAACACTATAACTAAACAAACATGGGAATACATCAGAACCTAGGGAGGCTACATTTTATGCTTTACCCAAACTGCATAAAAATGCCACTGACCCCCCCAGGTAGACCCATTGTTTCAGGCTGCGAAAGCCTCACAGAGAATCTAGTCAATAACCACCTGAAACCATTAAATATGCAACTACCATCTTACGTCCAAGATACAATCCACTTCTTACAAATTATTGAGGACATTCAGATCAGCCAAGATACATTACTTGTGGCAATAGATGTAGAGGCATTATATAGTGCAATTCCTAATGATCAAGGCCTTGCTGCCATACACCATATACTCTTTTCCTCTGCATCACATGAGCCACAATACAACTTTATATTACAAGCCATTGATTTAATTCTACGGCACAATGTGTTTTCTTTTAACCGCTCCCATTTCCTCCAGGTACAGGGTGTGGTTATGGGGACATTCTGTGCACCGGCCTATGCCAACCTGTACCTGGGGGAGTGGGAGTGGACCCTCTGGCAAAACCCCCGTCATAGTTTACCTGCTCTCTTGTGAGTGTGGGTGTTACTATGTCGGGAAGACAATTAATGAGTTTTGGAGACGTACATACCGACACCTCTCCAGTATTACTAAACGTGATTCTGAAACTACATTAGGCTGACATATGGCTTCAATGCATAGTACTCGCATCCCCAAGGTCTATTTTTTGGCACTGGAACGTATCCATTTCGGCTCCAGAGGAGGCGACTTCAACAAGCGCCTCCTGCAATGTGAGCTCTCCAGGCAACCTCCTTCCCTGGCCTCAACGAGGCATTCACTTTCAAGCCGCATTTACCAGGCTTTGTATCAGGGGGCTGTGAACTGCATCTATAAAAATATCTTTTAGCTATACTCCAAAATGTGGATATTGCTATTGCATCATCATAATAATAATATAATATCGCATCATAATAATAATAATTAGAGTTGAGCGAACCCGGACTGTAACGTTCGGGTCCGTACTGGACTTTAGGGTGTCCGTGCCCTGAACCCGATCCTGGACATTTCAAAAAAGTTTGAGATCGGGTTCAGTATTCTGGTATTTTTTGGCGCCTGTTGAATAGCTGCAGGGCAGCCAATCAACAAGCTTTTCACTCGTTTGCCCTTAGAAGCCATCACAGCCATGCCTACTAATGGCATGGCTGTGATTGGCCAGTGCATCATGTGACCGAAGATTCCCGTTTGCTCACTTTTCGAACAACTAACCGACGGGACGTCGATAAGTTGTCCGCGGTTTTTTATGGTCTTATGACTTGGGCTAGAGTTTGAAAAAACTTTACAGGTCCTAGCCCAAGTCCCGTGCCTGTGGGATTTCAGGTCATGCCTGGGCTTGCAATGTCAGGCCCAAGCGAGTTGAGATTAATAATAATAATACTACGCTATAATATAATAATAATACTACTACGTTATCGTTATAGGTGTAAAACCTCATATCGATTT
>BLSH010282018.1:417079-428242 GCA_018402905.1 Glandirana rugosa | reverse complement strand
TGAGGGACAGAATGTCATTCTAAAATCATGTGATACTGCAGTAGGGACAGCTTTCTGTCGTCGCTGTGAGGGACAGATTGGCGTTCTAAAATCATCTCATAATGCAGTAGGGACAGGTTCCTGTCGGTGCTGTGAGGGACAGATTAGTGTTCTAAAATCATCTCACTCTGCAGAAGGGAAAGGTTCCTTGCAGTGTTGTTAGGGACAGATTATCGTTCTAAAATCATCTCATACTGTAGTAAGGATAGGTTCCTGTCGGTGCTGTGAGGGACAGATTATCGTTCTAAAATCATCTCATACTGCCGTAAGGACAGGTTCCTGTCGATGCTGTGAGGGACCGATTATCGTTCTAAAATCATCTCATACTGCAGTAGGGACAGGTTCCAGTCGGTGCTGTGAGGGACAGATTAGCGTTCTAAAACCATTTCATACATGTGTAGGGAGAGTTTCCTGTCGGTGCTGTGAGGGACAGATTATCGTTCTAAAATCATCTCATACTGCAATAGGGACAGGTTCCTGTCGGTGCTGTGAGGGACAGATTATTGTTCTATAATCATCTCATACTGCAGTAGGGACAGGTTCCTGTCAGTGCTTTCAGTGACAGATTAGTGTTCTAAAACCATCTCATACTGGTGTAGGGAGAGGTTTTTGTCGGTGCTGTGAGGGACAGATTATCGTTGTAAAATCATCTCATACTGCAGTAGGGACAGGTTCCCGGTGGTGCTGTGAGGGACAGATTAGCGTTCTACAATCATCTCATACTGCAGTAGGGACAGGTTCCTGGTGGTGCTGTGAGGGAAAGATTAGTGTTCTAAAATCATCTCATACTGGAGTAAGGATAGGTTCCTGTCAGTGCTGTGAGGGACAGATTATCGTTCTAAAATCATCTCATATTGGAGTAGGGACAGGTTCCTGGTGCTGTGAGGGAAAGATTAGCGTTCTAAAATCATCTGATATTGCATCAGGTACAGGTTCCTGGTGCTGTGAGGGAAAGATTAGAGTTCTAATATCATCTGATACTGCATTAGGTACAGGTTCCTGGTGCTGTGAGGGAAAGATTAGAGTTCTAATATCGTCTGATACTGCATTAGGGAAAGGTTACTGGTGCTGTGAGGGAAAGATTAGCATTCTAATATCATGTGATACTACATTAGGGACAGGTTCCAGGTGCTGTAAAGGAAAGATTAGCGTTCTAATATCTTCTCATACTGCATTAGGTACAGGTTCCTGGTGCTGTGAGGGAAAGATTAGTGTTCTAATATCATCTGATACTGCATTAGGGATAGGTTCCTGTCGGTGCTGTCAGGGACAGATTAGCGTTATAAAATCATCTCATACTGGAGTAGGGAGAGTTTACAATCGGTGCTGTGAGGGACAGATTATCATTCTAAAATCATCTCATACTGCAGTAGGGACAGGTTCCTGTCGGTGCTGTGAGGGACAGATTATCATTCTAAAATCATCTCATACTGCAGTAGGGACAGGTTCCTGGCGGTGCTGTGATGGACATATTACCGTTCTAAAATCATCTCGTACTGGAGTAGGGACAGGTTCCTAGCGGTGCTGTGAGGGATAGATTATCATTCTAAAATCATCTCATACTGCAGTAGGGACAGGTTCATGTCGGTGCTGTGAGGGACAGATTATCATTCTAAAATCATCTCATACTGCAGTAGGGACAGGTTCCTGCCGGTGCTGTGAGGGACAGATTAGCATTCTAAAATCATCTCATACTGTTGTACGGATAGGTTCCTGTCGGTGCTGTGAGGGACAGATAATCGTTCTAAAATCATCTCATACTGGAGTAGGGAGAGGTTCCTGTCAGTGCAGTGAGGGACAGATTATAGTACTAAAATCAGCTCATACTGGTGTAGATAGAGGAGCCTATCGGGGCTGTGAGGGACAGAATATCGTTCTAAAATCATCTCATACTGCAGTAGGGACAGGATCCTGTCGTTGCTGTGAGGGACAGATTATCGTACTAAAATCATCTCATACTGCAGTAGGGACAGATTCTTGTCGGTGCTGTGAGGGACAGATTAGCGTTCTAAAATTATCTCATAATGCAGTAGGGACAGGTTCCTGTCGGTGCTATGAGGGACAGATTAGTGTTCTAAAATCATCTCACACTGCAGGAGGGAAAGGTTCCTTGCGATGGTGTGAGGGACAGATTATCGTTCTAAAACCATCTCATACTGGAGTAAGGAGATGTTCCTGTCGGTGCCGTGAGGGACAGATTATCATTCTAAAACCATCTCATACTGCTGTAGGGAGAGGTTTCTGTCGGTGCTGTGAGGGACAGATTATCGTTCTAAAATCATCTCATACTGCAGTAGGGACAGGTTCCCGGCGGTGCTGTGAGGGACAGATTAGCGTTCTACAATCATCTCATACTGGAGTAGGGACAGGTTCCTGTCTGTGCTGTGAGGGGCAGATTATTGTTCTAAATTCATCTCATACTGGAGAAGGGACAGGTTCCTGTCGCTGCTTTCAGGGACAGATTAACGTTCTAAAATCATCTCATACTGGAGAAGGGACAAGTTCCTGTTGCTGTGATGGAAAAGTTAGCGTTCTAATATCATCTCATCCTGCACTAGAGACAGGTTCCTGGCGGTGTTGTGAGGGAAAGATTAGCGTTCTAAAATCATCTGATGCTGCATTAGGTACAGGTTCCTGGTGCTGTGAGAGAAAGATTAGAGTTCTAATATCATCTGATACTGCATTAGGTACAGGTTCCTGGTGCTGTGAGGGAAAGATTATCATTCTAATATCATCTGATACTGCAATAGGGACAGGTTCCTGGTGCTGTGAGGGAAAGATTAGCATTCTAATGTCATCTCATACTGCATTAGGTACAGTTTCCTGGTGCTGTGAGGGAAAGATTAGCATTCTAATATCATCTGTTACTGCATTAGGGTCAAGTTCCTGGTGCTGTGAGGGAAAGGTTAGCGTTCTAATATCCTCTCATACTGCAGTAGGGACAGGTTCCTGGCGGTGCTGTGAGGGAAAGATTAGTGTTCTAAAATCATCTCATACTGGAGTAAGGATAGGTTCCTGTCAGTGCTGTGAGGGACAGATTATCGTTCTAAAATCATCTCATACTGGAGTAGGGACAGGTTCCTGGTGCTGTGAGGGAAAGATTAGCGTTCTAAAATCATCTGATACTGCATTAGGTACAGGTTCCTGGTGCTGTGAGGGAAAGATTAGAGTTCTAATATCATCTGATACTGCATTAGGTACAGGTTCCTGGTGCTGTGAGGGAAAGATTAGAGTTCTAATATCGTCTGATACTGCATTAGGGAAAGGTTACTGGTGCTGTGAGGGAAAGATTAGCATTCTAATATCATGTGATACTACATTAAGGACAGGTTCCAGGTGCTGTAAAGGAAAGATTAGCGTTCTAATATCTTCTCATACTGCATTAGGTACAGGTTCCTGGTGCTGTGAGGGAAAGATTAGTGTTCTAATATCATCTGATACTGCATTAGGGATAGGTTCCTGGTGCTGTGAGGGGAAGATTAGCGTTCTCGTTTCAAATCTTTTTATTGAAAATTTTTTATCAGAATAACAGAAGAAAAAGATAGAATTAGCCAGAGTTTGACAATCTTATACTCTCATACAGGAAAGAACATTGTAAACAAGCAGATGCCTACACCACATGTTATTATCAAGGAGAGGATGCTACAAATATTCATATATAAATCAATAAAAAAAGAACTTGAAGAAAATAAAAAAAAACAGATCATGAACCGGAGAGATCCCGCAGCCTTCCCGATTAACCCATCTGGGAACAAACTGTAAACGGAGTGACAGACAACAACCTACTCCAATCACTATTAAATAACCACAAACTTTTATTGGCAAATCCACCGCCCTGTCTAAGAGAGAGGAAGATACCATAAAGGCCATAACGCAGGCCCATGGGACATTTTGAGAGTATAGCCACTACCCTCCTCAAACCTCAGGGTTGGGAGGGATAGGAACTCCTCAAGTACCAGTAAACCCCCAGCAAATGGAACAAGACAGAGTAGCAAAACCCAAGAGAAGGACATGGCAGTTATAGGGGAAATAAAAGAAAAGAAGCAAAAGATAACTAAAGAAGTAGAGGAGAGGCACCAGGGAATCTGCTCAAAAGGGTAAGTAAGTGTGAGTCACAAAGGAAGCTTTAGGTATCTCTTCCACGGTTCCCAAACTAAGTCAAATTTAGAAGAAGTATCCAAAATAATATTGGCAAGCCTTTCCTGAACCATGATCCAGGAAATTTTTTGTTTTGCCTCAGCGAAGGAAACCGAGGGGCATTTCCAAGACCTGGCTATTGTGATCTTGGCACCAAGCAAAATAAAATGGAAGAGTTTAAATAAAGGTTTGGAGAAACCATCGGGTTTAGCAATAAGAAGGGCTACCTCTGAACTCTGAGGGACTGAGAGGCCCGAGATCTTACGAATCAAGTGGAAAATCTTGTTGCAAAATCCCCTAAGGCGAGGACATTCCCACCAAATGTGGAGAAAGGAGCCCAAATAACCACATCCTCTGAAAAAAAGATTAGAGGAATTTGGAAACATAGCTGCTAACCGAGTTGGTACCAAGTACCAACGGGTAATAACCTTTAGATTGGCCTCCCTCAAAGTAATGTTAGCAATCCCTTTAAAGCATCTCAGGAACAAGGCTCTCCACCTGTCTACCTCCCAATCCACTTCCAGATCCCTCTCCCATTTCTCCACAAAGGGGGGTTTAGTTGAATTCTCCATCAGAGATGCATAAATCAAGGTAATACCACCTCTTTGATCCTCAGTTACCGAGCACCATTTTTCAAAAGGCGTGATACCTGCATGATCATTTCTAGACTTCCACCAAGAGGTCAGAAAATGATTTATTTGGAAGAAACAAAATTTTTCAGGAGATGGCATATCTAAATTGTTGATGCAATGTGATAAAGATACAGGGCCAGCAGGAGTTAAAAAATGGCCTATTCGATATAAGCCCTTATCCGTCCACCATTTAAAAGCCCTGATGTCTAGACCCGGTGGGAATTGAGGATTATTAAAGAGATGAGTACATGGACAGAGACTCGAAATTAAATTAGGGGATTTAAGGACTGAGTCGCAAAGGATGATAGAATGGGACAATGTAGGGGCGAGTATTTGGGGCCTCAATTTATGTGGGGCCCCCACTAGAAAATCAATAGTGTTCAGGGGAACCGCCTGTCTTTCTATTTTAATCCAGTCCGGTTTATTCCCTCTGGAGAAAACGGTTGAGTTAACTGAGCTGCCTGATAATATTTATATAGATGTGGGAGTCCCAGGGCCCCCTGATTACTTCTCCTGTAAAGAACATTAGCCAAGCATCTAAAGCCTTTATGGGCCCATATGAATTTCAAAATTTGGGATTGCAGTTTTTGTAAGTTAGACTTCCTAATTGGGATAGGAGGAGCTCTAAAAAATAAAGAATCCAGGGTAAAAGGGTCATTTTGACTGCGTGTATCCTACCCAACCATGAAAGCCCTTCCTGATCCCATCTGGTAAGATCATCTGCTAATTTCTTAAGTAGGGGAGGATAATTGGCTTCGTGAAATTGGTTGATGTTGGCTGACAGATTGACCCCCAAATAGGGTATCTGAGTAGTGTTCTATGTGAATTTATAGAGATCTTTTAGACGAAGTACTGTATAATCGAATCAGGTGTAGAGATGTTCAATGCTGCGGATTTGTACCAATTCACACGGAACCCAGAAGCTTCACCGAAGACTTGGAGAAGTTTAATAACCCGAGGAGTGGATGTGAGAGGAGAGATAAATAAGAGCAAGTCGTCAGCAAATAATGCGCATTTATGAGACCAGGAACCACATTTTATCCCTTGGATATCTGGGTTATCCCTAATGGCAATGGCCAGAGACTCCATCGCAATTGCGAATATTAAAGAGAATAAAGGACATCCCTGCCTAGTACCCCTAAAGATGGGAAAAGGGTCTGAATAGTAATTTTGCAATTTGACTTGGGCACATGGGTTCGAGTACAGGGCACTAAGAGTTTGAAGAAATCTAGGGCCAAAACCCCATCTACCTAACACCTCAAAAAGATAGGACCAATCAACTGTGTCAAAGGCTTTTTGCAAGTCAACAGACAAAAGGTACCCCTCGTGATGAGGACCCCCATCCCAATTCGAATTAAGGAGAGAAATGATGTCTACTGCTCTGCGGATCTGATCTGGTCCTTGCCTGCCTGGGATAAAACCTACCTGGTCTTTATGGATGTAATTACCAATAAAATTGGACAATCTAATTGCTAGAACTTTAGTCAAAATTTTGAGGTCATTGTTAATCAAAGAAATAGGTCTGTAGTTACTGACATCTGAATGATCTTTCCCAGGTTTGGGGATAACTGAGATGAAGGCCCTATTGGCATCACTCTGCAGCCCTGATCCTATCCAAAAGAATTGAAGAATTTTGTTAAATAAGGGGCAATTGCTGGGCCAAATGTCTTGTAGTAGCCCGTGGAAAAGCCATCCGGACCAGGGGCCGAGCCCTTCTTGAGATTCCTAATCACCTCCAGCACTTCCATGTCATTAATAGGTAGTTCCAGAGAAGCTATATGATCTTAGAGAGTTTAGGAAGAGTAATGGAACTTAAAAAGGCTTCAAGGGAAGGAGTGGGAATTGAACTCCCCGCTTCATAAAGTTTAGCGTAGAAATTCTGAAAGGTGGACAAAATCCGTTTTGGGTTCTGAGTGAGGTCTCCCGAATGATCCCTGATCTTTGGGAAGGAAAAGAACAACACTTGGGGGACAATCTGGCAGCCAGCCTGGGGCCTATGTGATCTCTTTGCAGATAGAGATGAGCTCTAGACCATTGAATTTGTTTCTCAGAGCTGGTAGCGAGGGTGAGGTTTAAGGCAACCTTCCCTGCTTCAAGCTGTGCCCAGGAACTGGGAGTCGGATTTTTCTTATGAGATCTAGCCAGGTCTTAAAAGGCCCGTTCCAGCTTCACAATATCAACCCTCCGCTCCCTTCTTAGCCTGGCTGCTAATTGAATGAATTTTCCCCTTATAACCCCTTTATGAGCTGCCCAAAGTGTTGGGGGCGAGACTTCTAAGTAATCTTTAATTTCCTTTTCTAACATTGTGCAGTGTACTGGGTTATTCAGGAGAGATTCATTCAAGTGCCATTGGGGATTCCTCCCCCACCCTAGATCAACTTTAATAAGTATTATTACCAGTGAATGATCCGACAGGGGAGAATCTTTAATGTAGGATGTAGAAACCAAGGGAGATACAGAGGCTGGGACAA
This sequence comes from Glandirana rugosa, assembly GCA_018402905.1. NCBI lineage: Eukaryota > Metazoa > Chordata > Amphibia > Anura > Ranidae > Glandirana > Glandirana rugosa. Next base: position 420,963 of record BLSH010282018.1, on the reverse strand, counting down.
AAATACGGTCTATTCTGGCCATACTCTTATGTGGAGCGGAGAAATGAGTATAGTCCCTCACCTTAGGGTTTAGTTCCCTCCAAATATCTATGAGACCTAACGAAAAGAGAAGTCTGGCGAATTTAAGGCTATATTTAGGTGGGTGAATTAGGCGGGGTGTTCCTGAGCCCGACTTGTCGAGCATAGGGTCCAGGGCTATATTGGAGCCCCCTCCCAAAATTATAGTCTCTTCACGATGGGGCATGATAAGATTAAGCAACCCATGGAGAAATTTAGCTTGACCAAGGTTCGGTGCATAATACGATAAAAAAGTGTACATTATACCCCCTAAAGACCCCTTCAGCAGGATATACCTATCCTCTGGGTCTTTGATTTCTTTCAAAAGGGTAAAGGCTAAATGCTTGGCGAAAAAGATTCCCACGCCTCTGCTCTTATCTGAGGCGTTTGCCAGAAAAAAATGGGGGTAATTGGAGTGTATGTACTTAGGAACGTATTGTTCCGGGAAATGGGTTTCTTGAAGCATAAGTATATCCAAATGTTGGGAGTGGGCTAGGTTAAAATATTTTTTCCTCTTAATGGGGGAATTTAGGCCCTGTACATTATGCGTTGCAATTCTCAAGGAAGATGGAGGATTAGCGGACATGATAACTGTTAAAGGATCTATCATTATGCATCACTGAACAAAGACTTACCCGACTCGAAGGAGTGAAGATAAGGGAGTTGCCCGTTGCGGTCCACTACATAGGTAACTTCCCTGGTGCCTAAAAAGAAAGGGTAAAAGTAGAGAGGTAAAAAGAGGACAGAGCAAAGAAAGTAGGGGAGAGAAAAAAACAAAAAACATGGGAGGGAAGCGGCAAAGCCTAGCCGCAAACCCCCTCAGATTACTGAGAGTGAGGGATCTAAATATCACCCCCACCATCAGGAAAAAGGTGTAACGTGTCTGCCAAAACAGCAGAACTGCATCCGACCAAGTGAATACCAACAACAGTATCCCGAAGTCAGAGGGAGGAGCATGACATCCTCCCCGGCCGTTACCTTGGAACCAAAACTAGAATAAAACTATTGGTTTACCACGATAATGCAAAAAAGATTAATGAAAAGAGCAAAACTACAAGCCCCCCCTGAGGGCCCACGACTGACAAGGTCAAGGCCCCCCAAATGAACCCTTTGGGACCCACTATGGGATCTCCTCCAGGTCCCTGTCAAAAGGTTCAGTCAACTACAGGAGAAACCGTCTTCATGAACATAACCAGCCACATAGAACCAGTAAATAAATGCAAGGGGCTAAAAAGGGAAGCCCGCAGATGACCCCACCCCCCCAAGCTCGGGGGGGAAACGGGGGAAGGAGCTGCCCACCGGCCACCCCAAAACATTATTATATTTAAGAAGTAAAAGTTCACCAATCAGGAGCAAAAAGCACTATAGAGTACAAAGACTCCTTGAAAAAAATGAGCAGCAAAAAAAGAGGGTCAGAGCTGGAAAATCAAGGGGGGTGTGAGTGCTTGGCTCGCTTCTGTTGTTGCTTCCGCCACATTGGAAGAACAGGGCTCTGAGGAGAGGGCCTCTTTGAGGAACCCATATTTTTGTGAATTGAAGTGGAGGTGGATTCCAAGGATATGAGGTTGAGTCTAACCAACAGCTGTTCCCCTTATTGGAATGTTAAGAAACAAAACTGGGGCGTGGCTTGACGGGATCTGTGAGAGGACGTGCGAGTGGAGAGCTCCGGTCCCATCCACCACAATCCGGCCGAATCCAGGCTCCAAAGTCAGCAGTGAGAGGTGCCCACTGCTAGCCTGAGGATAATCTCTCCCGTCCTGCTGGCCAGACCGAAATTGAGCGGTGGAACGGGCTGCCCGAACGGTGACACTAGGCCACACAGCTGACTGGGCCCTTTCCTGGCCTTCTAAGAAGCCATCCATACCACCGCCAGGCCATCCAGCAAGACTGTCAACCAGGCAAGGTCTCAGGGAGCTCTGATCGCTGTTTACAGCACCCGGCCGTGTACCCCGGAGCGGCGGCCACAAATTTAGCCCGCGACTTCATTTGCGGCCTACCGTGGCCGCCATCTTGCTACACCCAACCCGCTCTTCTGCAGCCTGATCTTGCCTGGAGACCCAGATTTAAGCTCTACAAGGACGCTGGCCTGCACCTCAACCCCCTCTGCAGTGGCATATACAGCAAAACTGTGAGTAACCCTAACTGTGACCCCTAAGGCTCACTTCACGGTGGCCATATTGATACACCTAAGCTACTTCAGAGTGATGGCCCCTCAGCTCTATAGTCCCACGTGTGCATGGACTGCTATCTGCCTAAAAGGGGATTCAAAACCTATCTACCACATACAGAATATGGGCAAAGACAAAGACAAGCAACCCCGATCCCGTTCGCGCTCTCCCAGGGGCCCGACGGGGCAGCTGAGTCAAACCATCCCAGAACTCTTCCGCACCCAGCCAAGACAGACCGAGGCCTCATCGCAGGCCTCCACCTGCGAATCGCACGCTACTAACCAGAACACTTCAAACACCCAACGCTTCCAGTTTTACGACGGAGAAAAACACCTTGACCGCACCCAGCTGATAACCAGGGAGGAACAAAGCTATTTCCCCCACTGGGCCTACCTGCAAATACGCCATTTCCTGAGGGATCTTTCAGACAAAGCCTCCCTGTCGAGACCGCTCACTCCATTTGAAACACTATACATGCAAAACTCCCCCCAGCGACATATGGTATCAACACTACACTCAATGCTATTTGCCAACACACTCCCCAACCTAGGGAAAGCCTGTAAGACTTGGGAGAGGGATTTACAGATAGACATTTCAGAAACCCAATGGGAAAGCATCTATGCCTTGGCCCACAGGGGGTCACTAAATGTGACGGTCCAGGAAAATAACTACAAAACACTAACCAGGTGGTATCGTACACCTGCTCTATTACATACATTCAACCCCTCCATCCCAGATACATGCTGGAGATGTCTAGAGGAAGAGGGAACGCTGATACATATATGGTGGTCATGCCCCAAAATTCGCCCCTTCTTACACCACGTCCCGGTACCCATGCGCTCGTACTGCAGATCTCTTACTATGCACATGGTCAACTCTGCAAAATTATACATACCAAGACACTGGAAATCTCAACACGCACCGACAGTCTCAGAATGGCTTCACCGTATTAATAAAACAGCCGAGATGGAGGAACTAATCCAGATAGCTAAAGATACACCAGCTAAATACACCCACACCTGGGCATGCTGGACGCATTTTGGAACCACAGATAGGTATAAAGAACTTATATCACCCAGCGCTCTAAACGTTCCACCCTGAATCTAATATTACTCAGCAATTCGGACACAGACACGTCCCTCTGCCTTCCTTTATTCTACTGAGCCCGTGGAGGGAGAGACCCCGACCCCAAACAGGGGAAGAAGTCGAGGACTCACCCACCTATGCCTAAAAGAGGAGACCCACGATGACATAGAGGTCGTAGCATGAATCTAGTGACCCTCTAGTTAGGACTCATGACCTTCCCTGAACTGTCGTGGAGATGGGAAGGACGGATAACGCCCACCCCTATGCCCAGGCTCTCCCCTTTCCCACTCCCCTCATCCCGCCCCATACCTCCTTTATTACCCCACATCAGTCCAATCTTCCCCCCCTCTTTCCTTCCCCTCACCCTTTCCCCTCTCGGACCCGTATCCCCACCCGCAATAGGCAGGAAGGGTAGAGGTGCTGTCAAGTCCCTTCCAGTACTCAGGATTGATCTCCCAGTGATCTAAGTACGATGCTGGAGATACAGTAGCACCCAGAGGAGAAAATCCGTATCCACCCACTCAGGAGCTGAAGAAGGGGACAAACCCCAGCCCCAGAGAGGGAGGTGCCCGA
>BLSH010282018.1:348009-358055 GCA_018402905.1 Glandirana rugosa | reverse complement strand
GCCCAGGAAGGTCCTAGAGGTCTGCAAAAGGAAGGAAAATGGGGGTAAGGGTGGGACAAGTGCCCTACAAAGAAATGGGGACAGGGAAATAACTTTAAATATTTAAAAAAAATAAAAACATAAAAAATGCAAAAATGGAGATGTGCAATGATTGATGGTTTGATTTAAAGTGACACACAGACTTGAAATAATTGTGCAGAAGAGATGTGCACTGATTCCTGGTTTCATTTAAAGTGACACACACATTTTGCAGAACAGTGATATGGGTACTCCGGGCTTATTTATACTTTTTTGACACAGTTTGAAGATGATTTTAGAACAGTTCTATGGCCTCTAATGTTAATTAATACTTTTCAGACCCATTTTGAAGATGATCTCCATTTTTGCATGTTTTATGTTTTTATTTTTTAAAAAATATTTAACGTTATTTCCCTGTCCCCATTTCTTTGTAGGTCACTTGTCCCACCCTTACCCACATTTCCTTCCTTTTGCAGACCTCTAGGACCTTCCAGGACTATTTACAACATTTTTTGTGCCTAAAAGTCCGGGTCTCCATTGATTTCAATGGGGTTTGGGGTCCGGGACAAAGTTTGGGTTCTGTCCGGACCCGAACCCGGACTTTGTCCCGAAGTTCGGCCGAACCAGCAGAACCCGGACTTCTAGAAGTTCGCTCAACTCTATTCATGATACATTTTGCCTAGACTATACAGGGGACACAATGTGCAGGAGTTTTCTATATACTTTTTTGTTTAACTCAATTGAATTTAATGAATTTTTGTAGCATTATAATTAGCTGCTTTTTAAGAGGCCATATATGCTAAGGTCGTGTCCCCGATTTCAGTAACGATTATGTCCGATTTCAGACACTAGGCACATGTTTACTTCATTTAGGGTCTAAATGTTTACAATGTATGTTTTAAATAATGTTGTCTGTGATACAGTTTGATGATTGTGTAGTATATCATTGTAAACTATAAAGTAAGAAACAATGTCTTTATTTTTATGTGTTTCTCAGTGTGTTAGTGTTTGAACACACCTGAGAACACTAACTGAATCCGCTTTACGGCTAATGAGTGTGGGTCTGATTTCCTAATTGCCCAATTAATGCTGGCATTTCACATCTAAGCATTTTTCTATCCATATATATATGGGACACTTTATTCCTACACTCAGGCTATGATTAAGCACCTCCACACAACGGTGTGAAACGTGTACACCATACTGTACAATACCTGCTGTGTTCCGTGATGTAATTTGTCTGTTTCTGGATCCATGGATTTTATGAAAAATGAAATAAAGGTGTTCTTAAAGGAGTGCAGCCGTCCAGCCTATATCTCTACACAATCTAGTGAAGGAGTTAAAACGATATGGAAAGCTGATGAATTTTAAAATTAATACAGCTAAATCAGAGATATTAAATATAACCACCCCTAGGAAAGAACAACAAGAAATACAAGCGGAACACCCCTTTACATGGTGTAAGGAGGAAATGGGATACTTGGGGTTCAAACTAACAAGATCAATAGAATTATTATATAAGGCTAACTGCATTCCAATGCTCAATAAGGTTAAGGAACAATTGAATAGGCTTAGACATAGACCCCTCTCTTGGATAGGGAGAATAAATGCACTAAAAATGATAGTATTACCACAGTTAATATATATGTTCCAGATGATACCTATTAAAACACCACAGGAATATTTTAGGAAACTACGTACCATAGCGCTAAAATTTATCTGGGCACACAAATGCCCTAGAGTCTCTTATGCAACCTTAGTTAAAGAGAAAAAGACAGGGGGATTGACAGCACCCGATTTTGAGATATACTATCAGCCAATAGTCATCTCTAGGATAGCAGAGTGGATTCATAATAAGGGAGGGAAAAACTGGGCGAATATAGAAAATATACAAAGTAGAGTAGATTTGAGTAAGATGATCTGGATACCAAGGCAGTATAGGGAAATGGCTAACGGAATAAGTCCACTCACACAAAACACTTTTAGGATATGGGACACACTGAATAGACAGTACAATTGGAAATATAATGCACCTTTGATTTCTTTAATAGCACTAATTATTTTAAACCTGGAAAAGAGGAACACATATATTTCACTAGATGGGCAAAAAAAGATGAAATATTATTATTAGATATAATGAAAGGAAATAGGATATGCACATTGAGGAAATCACACAGATATGGGGAACTATGCCATTAGATAAATGGAGATATGCACAACTACAACACTTTGTACAGTCACTACCTAAGCCATTGAGAGGAAAAGGAAAGATGAGATCAATAGAAAAATTATTCAGTACGTCACAGTGTGTAGAGCACAGAATATCTAAAATATACAAAATATTGATAAACAAAATAGAACCCAGGGAACCTCCATATCTGACGAAATGGGAGGAAGAAATAGGAGCTATTAAAGTTGAGGAACACAGGAAGAAAATACTAGAGCTAACATTTTGTTCAGCACGAGACTTTGGGACAATAGAGATGTGCTATAAGTTAATAGCAAGATGGTATACAACTCCCCAGAGAGCACAAAGGTTTGGAGCTGAGGCCCCCCCCCCCCCGGTGTGCTGGAGGGGATGTGATGCCCTGGGGACATTCTCACACTTATGGTGGGACTGTGTCAAGATACGACCTTATTGGGAAAAGATCATCAAAGGGATCCAGCAAATAACAGGAGAGCAGATTGAGCTGGAACCATGGAGATGCCTATTCCATGACACAGAAAAACGGGTGAAACAATACAGGGGTACCTTAATCCCACAGCTACTAAATGCAGCTAAAAGGCTAATCCCTAAATGCTGAAGAACATTGGAGGCTCCAGTGCTGAAGTATTGGAAAGCAAAAGTGGATGGCCTAAGAGCCATAGAGGAAACAATATATACATATGAGGACTTCTTGTAGAGATATCAAGCTAAATGGGGGAACTGGCTAAAATATAAGAAAACAGTAGAATGCCTGATGAGTCCTCCACAGCTCTTGGCCATCAAAAGGAACAGGAGAGCAATTTGGCCGTCTTGCGAGCCCTGAAATGTCCGGCCAATTTGTGGTCATGGCAGAGACCTAAAGCCCTTAGGAGTATACTTGCTGGGACAAAGACCTTGTGACCGAACCACCATAGCCCATCCTTTATTACCAGTTATGAATCGGAAGGACTGGGGGAGCCCACCAGGTCCGTCTGGTTTGGGACAACAAATCCTCCTGGGTGAGCAGGAAATTCCTTGCGGGAAGTATGTTGTCAGGCAGAGTGGTGTCTCCCGACTCTGAGAACATCCAGGAGAGAGCATCCAGTTTTATATTCTTTGACCCCGGCCTGTATGTCAGGTGGAACTGGAACCTGTAGAAAGCGAGTGCCCAGCGGACCTGTCGGGGTCTCAGTCTCTTGGCCGTCCTTGGGTACTCCGGGTTTTTGTGATCAGTATATATAAGGATGGGGCCCCCTCAAGTAAGTACCGCCATTCTTCCAGGGCCGACTTGATGGCCAGTAGCTCCCTATCTCCTACATTGTAATTCTTCTCAGGTGCAGATAGTTTGCGAGAGAAGAAGGCTACCGGATGGAGCAAGGCCTTGGTACCTTGTCGCTGGGAAAGAATAGCTCCCACTGCAGTCTCTGAAGCATCCACTTCTAGAACGTAAGGCAGAGCAGGGTTTGGATGCTTCAGGATGGGTGCAGAGGTGAACAAAGCCTTGAGTGTCTGGAAGGCAGCTTGGGCTTCGGTGAACCAACAGAATCGAGAGTTCTGCTTTGTCAGTTGGGTGATTGGAGTGATGATAGCTGAAAAGTCTTTAATGAATTTCCCGTAGAAGTTAGCAAAACCCATGAACCGTTGGACCCCTTTCCTGTATGTTGCCAGTCCAAAATAGTGGATACTTTCTGAGGATCCATGTGGATGCCCGTGACAGAGATAACCAGCTCAAGGAATTGGATGCTGGGTTGCTCAAAGGCACATTTTTCTGCTTTGGCGTACAGTCCATGTTGCCGGAGGCGACTCAAGACTTTAGTGACATGCTTGCGGTGCTCCTCAAGGAAGGAAGAGAAGATTAGTATGTCCTCTAGGTATATAATGAAAAGAGATCCAAAAAGTCCCGAAACACATCAATTACAAAATGCTGGAAGGTCACAGGGGTGTTACACAGTCCGATAGGCATGACTAAATATTCATAGTGCCCAAATCGGGTACGGAATGCAGTCTTCCATTTGCCTCCTTCTCTGATGCAGACAAAATTGTAAGCTCCCAAAGGTCAAGTTTGGTGAAGATAGTTGCCAAACCCAATCTTTGAAATAATTCTGGGACTAGAGGCAGGGGGTACCGATTCTTAACTGTAATCCGATTGAGTTCTCTGTAGTCACTGCACGACCTTAATGAATGGTCCTTTTACTCAAAGGGGACGTGGAGGGCCGGATGAGCCCCATTTTCAGGTTGTCATCTAGATAGGCCTTGAGAGTCGCTAGTTCGAGTTCCGATAGAGGGTAGATTGTACCAAAAGGTACTTCTGCCCCAGGCATGAGTTTGATGGGGCAGTCATAGGCCTGTGAGGGGGCAGTTTTCAGCTCCTTTCCTACTGAAGACATCGAGGAAGTTGTGGTAGGCAGATGGAACTAGTAAGCGGGTGTCTGGCTTGGAATCTGAGTCCAAACAAAGTAATGGGGTGCTGCATCTCCTTCTGGTTTCAGGCAATGCTGACGGCAATAGGAGGACCAGAATTGGATGGCCCCTGTGGACCAGTCAATACTGCGACTGTGAGCCTGAAGCCAGGGTAGGCCCAAAATGAGGGGGAAGAGGACAGATGCAAGGGCATCCAACAGTAATAGTTCCTGGTGACCCTCTGATGTCTTGGTAGGGAGAGGAGTGGTTTCATGGGTCACAGTTCCAGACTTGATGAGTGATCCGTCTGCCAAGCGGATGACTGTCTTGTGGGCCTTTGGTTGCAACGGAACTTGGTGCAGTGCTGGGAAGTCCTGGTCTACGAAGCAACTGCACGCTCCGAAATCAATGATGGCTGGGACTCTGATATTCCCTCTGGGAAGCTGCAGAGAAAGGGAAAGAATAAGGTGAGAAGCTTGACCCTGTTGGATGGGTGTTTCAATCCGGGTAGCAGAAGGACACTTACCACACTTGCCGGGGCATACTCTGACTACATGACTGGGGTCTCCACAGTAAAAGCACAAGTTCTGGGAGAAACGTTGTTGCCTTTCCTCAGCGGTGAGAGACGGGCATAGGAGCCCTATCTGCATGGACTTGGAAGAGTCCTGGGTAGAGGAGGAGGAGGTTACTGGAACTAAAGGAGCCGGACTCGGGTACCTGGGAACCCGTGGAAGCATCCAAGTGTGACGCAGCGGTCCTGATGATCTTTCGGTGTGGTGTTATCAGAGATGCCAATATTAATCAGTGCGTCCAGGGTTTGGGGTACCCCTACTCGGGCCAGCTCATCTTTAAGGGGTTCAGACAAACCCAAACGAAATTAGTAGCACAGGGCTGCATCGTTCCATGCTGTATCTGTGCTCCAGTGCCGGAACTCAGCTACATAATCTTCCGAGGGGGAGCGGCGCTGCTGGAGTGCATGCAGGGTGGCCTCTGCTGTGGCAGCCTGGTGGGGGTCCTCATAAAGTCGAGCCATGGCTTGGAAGACTAAAGCCAGTGTGGAGACTTCCGGGGCTCTCTGCTCCCATAGCTGGTGGGCCCATGACTGGGGTTCATCCTGAAGCAGAGAAATGACTAGCCCCACCTTGGTGGCCTCGAGGGAGAAGGTGCGTGGCTGGAGGCCAAAGTATAGCTCACACGCATTGCAAAAGGCCCGGAACTTGCGACGATCCCCAGGGAACTTTATAGGAAGGGGGGACCTTGGGTTCCGAAGGCAGGGCCACGATGGTGCAAGATGCAGATGGACCAGCCCCAGGGGCTGTAGGGGCTGCGAGTTCTTGTACCCGCTCCTCCAACCGGGTATAGCCCTCTTGCATGTTTTTTACTGCCTTTGTGAGACCAGCAAGGTGAGCACACAGATCATCCACAGGAGAGTGGGTTCCCTGCGCAGACTCGTCATGGCTGTCTGTTTCTGTCACGTACCTGGTGGCGGAGTATGTCTTATGCAGGGAACAACCACTCTTGTGCACTTGATTCTGGGGCCCCTGGTAGAGCACCAGGACTGGATTGTCCCTGATGATGATGTAAGAGATTCCGGATCGGCTTGTGCAGACAGGAAGGAGGGTGATTCAGGCTGGGTCGGCAACTGGCAGGCGGTGCAGTAACAAGGAGCCAGCAGAAGAGTAGTCAAAGTCCAAGCAGAAGTCATTATCAAGCACGCAGCAGAGGTACCAGGGATCAGACAGGTGAATGGTCATAGGTAGCCGGGGGTCGGTGCAGGCAGGAATCAAGCAGGTTAGGACAAGCCTGGTCTTCAGGGAACAGGATCAAACAACAGGAACAGAGCTGAGGCTCACAGGTACACTATACGCTGTAGAACGGACAGCACTAGCTGCTGGGTGCTGTCCGCTTAAACGGGGCTATTTGGCGCCGATGCCAGCGCATACACGCACACAGGAGCACCAGCAGGCGCGTGCACACACTATGTGCACCCGCGCACAGACCTCCAGACCCGGTTTCCATGGGCAACAGCGGTTTCCTGACATTGGTCCACTATTCAAAAGCAAGGGGGGTGAGACCCGGAATGAAATCTTTATTAAGTAGCAAAGGGGCCAGTGGGTTATGAGTAGATTTAAATTTGCCTGTGCGAGACAATCTATCCCAGATGCTAAAAGACAGCGATAATGATGGGCATAAAATCGGGGGTCTGTCTTTCATAGGTAGCCGCATAATATAAGAGATTGTTCTTTGTCGGCATTGGCTGGATTCCATTTGCATCCAGATCTCTTGGGGATGCTGGGAATGAAATCTGGTAAGTTGTGCCAGTTGGGCAGCGTTAAAATATTTTAGCAGGTTGGTGAATCCCAGACCTCCCCTTTGTTTTGGCGTGAATAATGTGCGTTTGTTCACTCTGGGTCTCTCCCCCCACATAAACTGTAGCCATGAAAGAAGAAGAAAGAGAAAAGCGCCTCTGAGTGCAATTATTTATTTGTACAATAAAACGAACATAGTAAACTTACATGGGAGTAAGCGCAGATGCATCCCTTCTGAGAAAGAAAGGGGGAAAGCAGATCTCCCATATCAGGTCGTGTCTCTCCAAGAGCGGTAGAGTGGCCGTGATGTCTTGTACCAGAGGACGCCGACAGGTCCTAGCACAGATATCCGGGTGGATGGAAAAACAGCCTGGAAAGCAGCGTGAGCTGCGTGGGACGTCGGCGGGATGGGAGTGGGGCCAAAAGACCACACCGCGTTTCAGAGCATGCGCAGAAAACCCACTGGGCATGCACGCTCCTTTCTCAAGTGCACGGGGAAAGGAGAAAAGCATAGGATTTATACACAGAGGAGGGGCACTCTGCGCAATTCAATTGGTTAATAGAAAACACTACTCAGCTGAAAGTAAACGTCAATAATAGACTTAAAAGCCTTAAAAAACTAAATGGGGACAGAAAAGAGGGGCTAATAATACAAATACAAAAGCATGAACTGGAGACATATAATAAATCCATTTTCTATCCCACCAAATCCAAGCCTTCTATAGAGTGGTCTTTGCAGATTTACAATCCCTTTGTGATCAGTCTAAGAACTCTAGTAAATATCGTCATCACAATCTTACACCTGGTGAAAGGTCTGCACTAAAACACTTTACTGACAATCCCCAATTGGTGATTAAATCTTTTGATAAGGGGGAGGAATCGTGCTTCAGGATAGGGCTGACTATGTAAAAGAGGCCTGTAGATTATTGTCTCACCCTATCATCTACACAAAGCTTTCTTCTGATCCTCCACCCACTTTTCGTTTAGAAGAAGATGAACTAATAGAACGGGCCCTTTCTGATCAGGTTATTAATAAAAAAGAGGCGGCCTTTCTACATAAAGATTTCTACAGCATGCCCTACCATCTGCCCAAGGTCCATAAGGATCAAACACATCCTCCCGGTAGACCTATTGTGGCCTAAATGAACAGTGTTACTAGTGGTTTTTCATTATATATTGATTCTTTTCTCTAGCCTTTAGCTCAGGGCCTCCAGTCATACATACGGGATTCGACACATCTCCTTAAACTGTTGGCACCCTACATCTGGCATGACAGTTATTTGTGGCTGTCCTTAGTTGTTATTTTGTTATACACTTCTATTCCACATGACATAGGGATGTTGGCCACTGAACCTTTATTATCCTCTGATCCACTCATTAATTCCAGACAATCAGTTTTTATTTTGGAAGCTCTCCGTTTTTGTCTTACCCACAATTACTTTCATTTTGAAGGGGATTTCTATCTACAGACCCATGGCACAGCCATGGGTGCCAACTTTGCCCCCTCCTATGCCAATTTGACCATGTGCCTGTGGGAAAAGAGGTTTATTTGGAACGATAATCCTTTTGCCCGTGATATAGTTTCTTATGGCAGATATATAGATGACATCGTCATCATCTGGGGGGGGGGTTCTTCCTCCTTGGTAGATGACTTTGTGGTATACTGCAATAAAAATAATTTGGGACTGTCCTTCACTTCTGTGTGTGACCCCGACACCCTGGCCTTTCTAGATCTAGAACTAGGGCACCACTATAGTCAGATTTTTCCTCGTAATTACACTAAGCCTACCGTGGGCAATTCGTACCTGCATTATAACAGTTGTCACCACCCCAATTGGGTTAATAATATACCCAAAGGGGAATTTTGTAGACTGAGACAAAATTGCACGCATGATTGTGACCATGTCCTTCAAAGTGCTCACATGAAGCAAAAATTCCAGGACAAGGGTTATCCTGCACCACTAGTTGAACAGGCCTACTCCTCACATTTACTTGGCAAGAAACCCAAAATGATAAAAACTTCTGCTAATGTACCTGTCAGATTTGTGACTAGATACCACTGCCAACAAAAAAGAATGGAAGGTATCCTCAAAAAACATTGGAATATCTTGAAAAAGGACCCCCATTTAAACACTATTTTGTAAGATAAACCTGTGGTCACCTACAGGCGGGCCCCTACACTAAAAAATAAAATTGTGCTTAGTAAATTAAAAGAACCTGAAATGGCTAATTCGTTAAGCTCCACTCCCATTGTAGGGATGTTTTGTTGCAATAAAGCATTGTGTAAGACCTGTGATTTTGTGGTACATGGCCAAATATATTATTTTGATCACCTTTACAATTGTTCCACGGACTACGTTGTTTACTGTCTTACGTGTGCATGTAAACTTTTATATGTAGGCCGCACTATTCGCCCTTTGAAACAACGGTTTGGCAGGCACCGTAGGTTTGTGGAAAAAGGCTGTGATCTACATAGTGTTCCATGACATTTTTTTGGGGCGCCATAATAAATCCACTGTAGGCCTACAGGTTTGGATTCTAGAATCTATACCCAATTATCTGTCTGAGGCCAAGCATTTTTCGCATTTGTGTGAACACGAAACATATTGGATTTGTATTTTGGATTCCCTATCGCCTATAAATACCATCTTATAAATAATCCATATATTTTAACTTAACCACCTCCCACCCGGCCACTGTACATATACGGCCGGGTGGGAGCTTCCCCGTTCTGACAGGACGTGTATGAACGTCCTGCAGAACGGAAGCTCGCAGCACGGCCATGCGGCGTGCTGCGGCTGGATCCTGTGATCATTATGATCACAGGATCCAGCTGAGCAGAGATCGGGATATGGGCGCAGTGATTGGCCCTCCCGATCATGTGACGGCTGTGTCTGTATCGACGTCTAAGGGGGGAGGGGGGACGAGAGTGACTCGAACCGCCCCACCCCTCTTGACAGTGTCTCTGCAATCAGAGACAAATGTTACACTGCCGACACTAACCTGTGTCGGCAGTGTACTAGCCCTCCCGGTTAGTGACGCGGGTATAGGGCTAGAGACGAGTCGACCTAGGACACTAGTATTACTAGTGTCCTAGGTCGGCGTCGTGCGGCGTACCGGCACGACGCTCGAAG
>BLSH010282018.1:331975-347816 GCA_018402905.1 Glandirana rugosa | reverse complement strand
TTTTACCAAAGAAATGTAGCAGTATCATTTTTGGTCAATATTTATGAAGAGAAATTACTTATTTGCAAAATGTTATAACAGAAACAAAGAAAAATGCATTGTTTTTGAAAATTTTCAGTCTTTTTTTAATTTATAGCGCAAAAAATAAAAACCCAGGGGTGATTAAATACCACCAAAAGAAAGCTCTATTTGTGTGAAAAAAATGATAAAAATTTCATATGGGTACAGTGTCGCATGACCACGCAGTTGTCATTCAAACTGCAACAGCGCTGAAAGCTGAAAATTGGTCCGGGAAGGAAGGGGGTTTAAGTGCCCAGTACTGAAGTGGTTAATATACAGCTGTATGATGCTCATGTTGTTTTTCCCACTCATAGGTCTGTTTTTTCCCTCCCCCCCTTTTCATAATCCCATACAATTTTTCATATATATACTTAATTTTCCCTTCTTTCCCCACCCCTTTTTTTCTGTATAATTGAGTCCCTATTGTACTCTCTCCAATTGTGGTATTATATAAATCTTTCATCTATTTTATTTTTTTAAAAATCTCCTATTTTACACAAATTGGTTCCTTCGGGTTCCACTTATCTAATTGATCATTCGATTATTAATTTTATGTCCCCGGGTCATATGTTATGTCCCCGGTGTATTTGTATTATTAGCCCCTCTTTTATGTCCCTATTTACTTTTTTAAGGCTTTTATGTCTATTATCAATGTTTACTTTCAGCTGAGTAGTGTTTTCTATTAACCAATTGAATTGTGCAGAGTGCCCCTGCTCTGTGTATAAATCCTATGCTTTTCTCCTTTCTCCGTACACTTGAGAAAGGAGCGCGCATGCCCAGCGGGTTTTCTGCGCATGCTCTGAAACGCGTTGTGGTCTTTTGGCCCCTCTCCCGTCCCGTTGACATCCCATGCAGCTCATATTGCGTTCCAGGCTGTTTTTCCATCCACCCGGATATCCGTGCTAGGACCTGCCGGCGTCCTCTGGTACAAGATATCACGGGCACTGTACCGCTCTTGGAGAGACACGACCTGATACGGGAGATCTGCCTTTCCCCCTCTTTCTTTCTCAGAAGGGATGCATCTGCGCTTACTCCCATGTAAGTTTACTATGTTCGTTTTATTGTACAAATAAATAATTGCACTCAGAGGCGCTTTTCTCTTTCTTCTTCTTTAATGGCTACCGGAGCGGACTTCACGCTATAGAAAAGCTTGACCTAGTGCATATTTCTCACAGACATCGAGGATACCATCGGACATTGTTTCCAGCCAAGATTCCTATACATTTGTGACTGTTGGCGCCAGCCCTCCTCTCCCTTTTATTGATATAAACTGTAGGAGCCTAGTGTAAAATGACAGCAATTCAGATCTGACTGGCATTATAGGTAGAGTGCAGAAAAAATACAAAATTCTTGGGAGAACATTCATCTTTATGGAGTGCAATCTGCTGAACCACGACGGAGGATGTAGCTGCCATCTGGCCAAGTCAGCTATTAGGCAGCATTTGTAGAGTGCCGGGTAATTTTGGGAGTATAAATTTTGGAGAGTAGATGTAAGGTGAATACCCAAATATGGAAGAGCATCCTTTTCCCAGCAAAATTTGTGGGATTTTTCTATATTCTCACGTATGTCATCCGGTAAGTTTATATTAAGTGCAGGTAATTTGTCCTGATTAATCGTGAGACCCGATATTGTTGAGAAAGATCGGAGTGTTGCGTATAGATTGGGAAGGGTGGTGACTGGTGATGATATTGTTAATAAAATGTCATCCATGAACAATAAACATTCATGCTCCCTTTCTCCGCACATTATTCCCCTGATATGCTGATTTGCTCTGATTTTGATTGCAAGAGGTTCTAACGCTAGGACAAAGAGCAACGGGGACAGGGGACAACCCTGTCTAGTGCCACGCTGTATCGGGAGAGGCTTTGTAGAATAGCCTTTGAACATTAGAGATGCACTAGGTGCCTTATACAATGTGCGGAGGACAGAAAGACATTTTTGTCCAAATCCATATCTGGATAGTATATAAATCAAGAACTCCTATGATAGGGAATCGAAATCCTTATGTACATCCAGTGAAAGTAGCATACCTTGTCTGGTCCCACCATCATCCCAATTTGATTGGACAGCTGAAATGATCTTGATTATTCTTCTAGTTTGATCCGACGCCTGGTGGTTGGGAACAAAACCCGCCTGGTCTGGGTGGATGTATTTTGAAAGGAATGAATTTAGTCTGGATGCTAGAATTTTAGTCATTATCTTTAAATCCACATTGATCAAGGATATCGGCCAGTAATTTGAACATGATCCTTGCCTGGCTTCGGTATAATGTGGATATATGCTTTGTTTTCGTGCTTCAGGATGTAATTACCCCTTCTTATGTCATTAAAGTATAGATGAGGGATCAGTATATCCTGGTATTTTCTATAATAATGCCCCGTAAAACCGTCTGGGCCCGGTGCTTTAAATGGGTGTAAAGTTTTTATAGCCATTTTAATTTCCAATTCCGTAAATTCTTTGTCCATAACTTCAATATGATTTTGTTATAAGTGTGGGAGTGTCATATCCTGAAAAAATTCATCCGCCCTGTCTTTTGGAAATTAACCTGAAGAGTGATATAAGTCTGCATATAAAATTCCTGTATAATTTGTTTCGTTTTTTGCGTCGGATGTCCATTCGGTCCTCGTAATTTAGGCAGCATAGGTGTGTATGTTCTGGGTACTAGTTTCCTAGCCAACAAAGTGGTAGGCTTATCTCCCATTGTATAGTATTTATGCCTTGCCCAACTAATACGTTTTTCAGCCTGGGTGGTCAGGCTTAGGTTCAATGTTAACCTAGCTAACCTAGCTGCTTCAATCTTGTGTCTGATATCTATTTGCAGGACCCGTTGCTGCCCCTGAAGCAGATCTTCAAGCTCTGCTTCTTGTTGTCTGATTAGGCTTTCCCTATTTCGCTTCTCCCTAGCTGCCACCTGAAGGAGTTTGCCACGAATTGTGGACTTGTGGGCTGCCCAGTTTATAGCTGGGGAGGACTCTGAGGATAAGTTTTCCCAGAAGAATAGTTTTAATTCTTTTTCAATTTCATCGTAAGTAATGGCATCGTTCAGTAAAGACGCGTTTTGTCCAAAGGTCAGTCAGGGATAATTTAATAGGTGAGTGATCTGACCATGAAGTAGACATAATTTTAACCGCTCTTATATATGGTAACAGTGATGTATGTATAAAGAAGTGATCTATACGAGAATATATGTGATGTACTGGGGAGTAGTATGTATAGTCTCTGGTGAAAGGGTTAACCTCCCTCCAGGCATAATTAGATCATGAAGATGTAATAAATGCACCACTTTGTTACTAGTCTTGGGGACATTCTTGAAAGTCGCCTTAGCTGGATCAGTCTAATCGAGGATACAATCTAATGGAATGTTGTTATCTCCCTCCAAGATTACCTGCCCCTGTATACTATTTTGGGTAATAGTATAGCTAGCATGTCCTTAAAAAACTCTAGCTGGCCTTGATTTGGGATGCAGTAGGAAATAAATGAGGCTAGTTTGTTGTTTATGCATCCCACAGCCATAACATACCTGCCCTTTTTATCCCGCACTATAGTGATAGGGGTAAAGGGAGTTTTCTTTTAGAAAAGCACACTGCCACTCTACCCTTTTTTTCCAGTCACATAGACAGGTAATATTGTGGGTATCTAGCATTGAGATATCTAGGGGTTGAGGACTTAGAAAAGTGAGTTTCCTGTAGCAATAAAATATCGGCCCCTTGGAGTGCGCATGCGCGACAATCTGTGATGGCCTCTTGATCACAGAGCTCCGCTCCGTGACATCTGCGTCCCCAGCAGAGAACCTGCTGGCTCGAGTGGCTCCAGAAGGGGCTAGGACTACTACCCACACTGATGGCCACGACCCCAGAGAGGCCAGCAGCAGACCCCCCACGAGACTGAGGAACTACGGGACCCTTTTATGAAACAGCCACACCAGACAAGATGGCGGCGGGTCTGAAGTGAATCGCCGGGACGGCATTCCGCTAAGCCTCACAGCCTGGGTACATAGCCTCGCAGGTACCGCCACTACCACCACCACCCCAAGCATAAATAGGGGAATTCTGAACCCTTTCAGGGCTCAACACTAAACCCAGCCTGTCACAAGGGACCTGCCACCACACAGAACGGCCCGCCCGTCCCCCATTCCAAGGGCTCCATCAGGCTGTTAAAGCCACGGTGTACCCCTGCCTGAGCTGGATTCTTCTCACCACCTCATTCAACCCCGCATATGCTGCAGTCTCTGGACCTCACAACATACACTGGTCCACAATCAGCCTTAGGCTGGGGCTCCCTCTGTACCTTCATTCAGCTAGCCACAGTCAGTTAAGAGAACTGTTTTCTGAAAAGGCCCTGCCATACTTCTCTGCTGGCCCTGCTTCACTTCATCCCTCTCTGGCAGCACAGCCTCCTCCTCCATTTCTGGGGGTAACCTCTAAACGCTATTCCCAGCTTTCTTCTCCAGGCCTTGACTGATATCCCCTGGTCTCCTCAGACTACATAAAGGACGTCTTCTTTACCTCCACACCATCCACTTGCATTTGGGCCAATACCGTCAAGCGCAAATTACAGTCGCATTTCAGCTCCTCTCCTGACATTACTTCAGCTCACATAATGGTGAACAGCCGACACTCCTCTGATGCAACCTTATCAGACTTCCCTAGACCATCCTCCTGGCAGGACTCCCCTCAATCCGTGTTGGTAGGGGGGACTATTGGCTTGATAGTACAGGGAGAACCCCTCTCGCCTACCTCGACAGGCTCTCTCCTTAACCATACTATTGATGAGATTCTCATGTCACCCTCCTCGGCTTCGATCTCCAGCTCCACCACCCTCCAGGGTATGGTTCAGCATTCCTCTCAGCATCAGAACATGTCCCTCATGTTCCAGAAATTTTCAGAACTCCTGGATAGGGGCCTTGCCCAAACGTAGAGAATAAAATGGATGCCACTGTCACTAGGGTGTACCAGAACTCGGACCTGATCCAGGAAATGCACAACCATCTGGAAGGAGCCTTGGCTAAAATTGATGACCTGGAGAATAGGTCAAGGAGGCTTAACTTCAGAGTCAGAGGCCTTCCGGAGAGCATCACCGATGTCCCAGAGGTTGTACATTCCCTGATCAAAACCCTCATCCCAGACATCCGCCCACACAAAATGGAACTGGACCGGGCCCACAGGGCACTAGGGCCCCCTTGTTCTGATGGACTCCCACGAGACATTGTGATGAAACCCCACTACTACAGTACCAAAGAAGAAGTGATGAAAAGAGCTCCTCAAATTCAAGTTTTGGGCCACACAGTTCAAATTTTTCGGACATCTCCCCTTTTACTATCCAAAAACGCAGATCCCTCAAACCTCTCCTCACAGTAATGTCCCAGAAGGACATTAAATATTGGTGGCAATTCCCATTTGGACCAAAATTTGACTTCCACCACATCATACAGATTCTCCACCTTTCAGGAAGGGGACTCCCTATCACAACAACTGGGAATCATCTCCAAGGATCCACCTTCGCCGATGCAAACATGCTCCTCCAACTTGTCCAAGAGACCACCCCCTTCTAGCCCACTCACCACCCTCTGGCAGAAACCCAGGTCAAAGAAGGTCAAGGAAGGTGCCCCGCCATAAGAAGGACCTAACGATTTTCTTTCTTCCCTCAACTCTGATATTGGAGATTGGTTCTCATGGACCTCTGTCAGGTCCCATCTACTCGGTCATGGAACTCTTTTGTCTTTTTTTTAATTTGTTCTACCCCCTACTATCATAGCCTTACTAGGTCCTCAACCTCATTATGGACCACTAGCGGGACCTTTGCCTATGCTTACCTCGCTTGGCCTCTCTACGCAGGGAAGTATACTCCCAATCAATATTTGGTCGGGGATACGGCTTTGCTGATGGAAGGGCCAATTCCAAAATCCTCGCTACTGGTCAGTCAGTCATTTCTCAGTTGTATTAGTTCCTACCAACTCTAGGACTTCTACTAATCTATTAAGGCTGCAGTTGTTACTGCAGGTTCCTCATTTTAGCTGACCTACTATCAGCTCTAGTTTATTTGTTTAATAGGGGTGAGGTTCATGGAGCGGCAGTCATGTGCTCACCCCCTGCTCTTGGATAATGGTCATTATAGTTCTCCAGAACAGGGTGCTCCCACATTCAGTGGGCTCCACATGGTTTGTTGGTTGGAGTTTGTCTCCCATACTCCATCCTTGTCTTTCCTTTTTTGTACCTCTTCTCTTTGCGTACCTATTGTCTTCTCTTTTCTCTAGACTATACCCTTTTTCTTTGGTGAGAGAGCTGGACCCATCACTCACATGGCCTCTAGACAGCCCTATGAGACTCAACCCGCCAGAGTGCTTTCCACCTCCTCGTACTGGATTTCAGGTAGGTGATCGGGGATTGCCAAGTGCGCTCCTCCTTCTCCTCCATGGCTGACCCATCCACATCTAGGCCCCCTCTCCGCATAGCATCGCACAATACCCATGGTCTTAACTCTCCCATGAAACAAAAAAAGACGTTTCAGCAGTTTGCTGCCCAAAATATAGACATTGTTTTTGTGCAGGAAACCCACTTCCCAAAATCATTTCCCCCCTCCTTTATTCACCACAAGTTTCCCACATTCTACCTAGCCAGTTCAGACAACAAGTTGAAAGGGGTTGGAATCTTCTTTTCACGTAATATCCACTTTGCTTGCTCGACTGAATTGAGAGACCCGGAGGGCAGATATCTGCTACTTAAAGGACATTTAGATAACCAGCTCTATACGTTCATATCCTACTATGCCCAAGGGTCAGGCGAAATCCTTTGACTCCCTTTTCGGAATCACCAACCCCCTTGAGGAAGGGATAGTAATATTTGGCAGCGACTCCAACGCGGCTTTCGACGTGGGTTTAGACAAGACTCGCCCCCCAGGCCGGAACCAGATTCGTCCTTCAAGGCAGAGCCTCAAAGTTGCCAGACAAATATTCAACCAGGGCCTGGTGGATGTTTGGAGGGAAATGACACCCACATCTAGGGATTATACACATTTTTCTAGCCCTCATAACACTTTCGCCAGAATCAACCATTTTTTCATGCACACTAATCAAGTACCTCTGGTCCTCAAATCTCTCATCAGGGACTCTGCCTTGACGGACCACTCTGCCCTTATTTTGGTTTTAAATAGAGCATATGCCTTACGCAAGGGTTTCAACTGGAAGCTGAACGCCTCCATCCTTAGCAACCCAGCACATGTTACAGAAATTAACACAGCAATTCAGGAATATTTTCTGCTTAACGACATAAACGGCATCTCCCCATCCTCCCTCTGGGCAGCACATAAATCCACAATCAGAGGAAAGTTGATCCAACTAGCTTCCAGGATCAGCAAAGCTAGAATGGTGGACATTGAAAATCTAGAGAAGGACTTTCTAAGTGCCAGAAAACGTCATAAGGGCGCCCCCTCCTCTTCCTCCCTGGCCAACTTAGAGGCAGCTCGCACTACCTTAAATCTAGCTCTCACGGCATCTGCAGAGAAACACCTCAGATGGGAAGGAGGTCGTTTCTATTTACGAAGGGATAAAATAGGCTCAATGTTAGCACACAGACTCGCTCCCAAACTGAAAGTCCGGTCTCTACCCAAAATCAAGATGCCCAACGGCTTTATCTCTCAAAACCCTCAGAAAATCCTGGAAGCATTCCGAGTCTTCTATAAAAAGCTATACTCTGGAGTTAGGGACTCTCCACCAGCTGACCTCCTAAATAAGTTTCTGCATTCCCTCCCAATCCCCACGATCCAAAAGCAACATAGGGATGACCTGGAGGAATCCATCTCCCCAGAGGAGATTATTCAAGTCATCAAATCCTTAATGAATGGCTAAGCCCTTGGTCCTGACGGTTTTGCTGTTCCATACTACAAACATTTTGCAAGCAACCTAGCTCCCTACATGGCCCAATTCTTTAACCACCTGCGCTCTGGAGAACCACTAAACACTGATGAGAACTCAGCCTTCATCACCATCATACCCAAACCTGACAGGGACCCCAGTGCTGTTGAGAATTACAGACCCATATCTCTCACTAATAATGATCTTAAAATTTTGACTAAAATCCTAGCCAACCGGATCTCTAACTTTATAGGTCAGTACATCCACAGGGACCAAGTAGGTTTTATACTGGGGAGACAGGGTCCGGATCAGATTAGGAGAGTGATTGACATCACATCTCTCTTGAGATTGGGCTGGGATAATAGCGCACGTCAAGAGGGGTACCTTCTCTCTTTAGACATGATGAAGGCCTTTGATACTGTATCCTGGTACTGCCAGCTCCCTATCCTACAGCACTGGGGCTTCGGTCGGTCCTTTTTAATTATAATAAAAGCCCTTTACTCTAACCCAGAAGCTAAAATCAAACTTCAAGGCTACCATTCCTCCCCCTTTTCGGTGAGGTCAGGTACACGGAAGGGATGCCCTCTTTCCCCACTGATTTTCACCCTGGTTATCGAAATCCTGGTGATCGCTCTTAGATCCAACCCGGATATACACGGGGTTAAATGTGGCACACAAACCCACAAATGTGCTCTATATGCTGACGATCTTATGCTTTTTACGATCTTTATCCTTCCTAATATATGCAAGACCCTGTACGAGTTCAGTAAGATTTTGGGGTTACGCATAAATTACTCTAAATCCCTAGCCCTAAATATAACTTTGCCAGCCCTTCTGGTCAGCTCCCTGAAAAATAACTTCCGATTTGGATGGGTGGATAAAATTCTCCCTTACCTAGGGGTCTGCATCACGCCCTCCATAACTGACTTATATGCTGCAAACTACCCCCCTATGTTTCAACAATTGGGACATGACTTACGGACATGGGACAAATTAGGGCTCTCGTGGTTGGGAATGGTTAATTCAATTAAAATGAACCTGCTCCCGAAGCTCCTATATCTTTTTCGTTCTCTCCCTATTCTGATCCCAAGGGACCCTCTCAAAAAATTCCAAGCCAAAATCACACGCTTCACCTGGGGTAACAAGGGCCACAGACTAAACAAAGAAGCCCTGTTTCGGACCAGGGATCAGGATGGCTTGGGTCTCCCAAACTTACTCTGGTACTATCAAGCTGCCCAACTCTCGATCATATACTTTAAAAGCGCCCACCCCAACTGGGTTTGCATAGAAAGACAAGCAATCCCTAAACACACTATTGACTTTCTGCTAGGGTGCCCCCCCAAAGCAAGACCTCCTGTCCTGGCCCCTACCCTATCGCATTCCCTGGCCCTTTGGGACAGCATTAAAAACAACACTTTCCTGACTTCCTTCTGGAGACCGCTCTCCCACTTATTCCGTAACCTGTCTTTCCCCCCTGGGATGGACATTTTGGCTTTTCGCTGGTGGCTGGACAAAGGTCTGTACAGGATTGGACACTTTGTCAATTCCATGGGCCCTCTATCCGTAACTCACTGCGTGAGTAAACTTGACATGCCAATGTCGGAAAGATTTAGGCTTCAACAAAATTCTCACTCCATCAAATCTCTTTGTACAGACAAATCCACCCCTCTCTCGATAACAGCGTATGAAGCCTGGTGTGGTCAAGCCATGGAGCAGAGGGGGGGTCATATCAGTGATTCATCAATCTCTTGCCTCCTCCCTCAGAAAAGCCCGTTATATGGGAGACTGGGAGAGTGAGCTGGGGTCACAGTGGACCTTGGAGGTCGGGCATAGAGCCTTCTCTGTGTCCTACAAGGGCATTCTCAACATAACCCTGGTTGAAGCAAATTTGAAGGTCCTGACCCGCTGGTACCTAGTCCCCTGCAGACTCACCAGGCTCTACCCCACCTCCTCCCCCCTGTGCTTTTGTAACTGTGGCCCAACAGGAACTATGCTCCACATTTGGTGGGAATGCCCTAAGATCAGGAGTCTTTGGAACAAAGTGTTCCATTTACTTAAGAAAATTACGGGATTTTCTATTCCAAAGACCCCGCAAATTGCTCTTCTAAATTTATTGGGCCCAGAAATTCCAAAACTGTCTAGACGCCTCATCACCTTTGTCCTAACAGGCACCAAATTATCAATTGCTAGGGCCTGGAAATGTGCCACTGTCTCTTTTAACCAGGTCACAAAGAAAATTTCCGGGATCATGACACAAGAAAAGATGGCTAGCATCCTTTTGGACACGGTGGAGAGACATGATGCAACCTGGCAGCCCTGGCTTGCACATGTCTGTCATTAATAGCCCCTCCCTCCCCAGTACAGATTCAATTTAACAGGCGGTGTGTCCAGTCTCTGTCACCGGCTCATCCCCCCTTTCTCTCTCGCCTTGAATCTACCTTCTGTCCTTTCCTGTCTTCTTCCTGGCTATCCTTCTTCTCTTCCTCTTCTTCTGTCCCCAGTCTACGCTCCCTCTTCGGTTCAAGTACATGTTTGACTTCTTAGATTTCTAGGCATTATTGGTATCAATACTACACAGTCTCTGCTGATTGCATCTTCCGCCCTCATCGGATCAGAATTTGGGAGGGCATACCTTCTTCCTGGGGCAACCCTTTTTTTTGGCTTGGGGTTCCTCTGCCCTCTGGCCATAGTCTCTGAGTTCACATCCTGCTTCCAACATAAGGACTACTATGAACTTTTCTATCCCTCTTAGCTGCTGGACTCATATGGAACCCAGGACTATTGGTCTACCCTGGGGGCCCCCCTGGTGCCGTGGGATAGTCATTTCTCTGAGCATTCATTTATCCCGATTGGAGTTTTGGCTGTCTCGGGGCTCTGGGATACTCTCGGGTCTTTTTGGTCTTTGCAACCTCCTTTGCACCCCCGGAGCCGGAAGCTGGGGGGGCATGTCTCCTTCCGCTGCACAGTTTGTTCCCATTTGGGGTGCTGTGGGGGGGCCATGCTTCCTTCCCTTTGTTTGTCCCCTTCTTTTTCCTTTCGGGAATATTCCTGAGATAGGGAGGCCGAACGGAAGATTTTTCATTCTCGAATGTGTAGGCTGCTCGCTGTTACTGATTCATTTGTTATGATTTCTGCAATGTACTGTCATACCTATGTTGTTTAAACTCAAAAAAAATCTATTGAAAATAAAATATTGGCCCCTTGTGTATAATTGTATTGAAAGGCTTCTGTTCTTTTAATAGGGGAATTAAAGCCATGCACATTATGTGTGATGACTGTATATGTTGTAGGGTAATTCTTAGCCATTGTGGTAGAGCAGAGTACACTCACCTTTAGCAATGTTCTGGATGATCCAAAATGACATGCCAGTAGTCACCAGCCTCTCCGAGATCTCATATATGGTTACAAGGTCAGAGCGTGGAGTCAGGAGCCAGCATGGGATTAAAGGGGAAGAAAGGGAAATAAGGTTAGAAAATGAGAAAAAAAGGAAAGTTAGTAAGCCTAAGGCCCAATAGATTCAATAATGTACACTTGGTATATATTCTCATTAAACAGGTCTTAACCTTCCCCAGGAACAATAGCTGGAGTGTGTAACGTGAGAATACCCTCATTGTCCTTAGAAGGTGGTCTCACAAAAAGGTGCATGCGTGGTCATCCCGGTCCAAGTACCATGAAAAAAAAGGAAAAAACACGGAAAAAAGGGACCGATGTAAAAAGATTTATGGATCTAGGATGAAAACCCTTATGTCTAAAAAATTTAAAGAAAAAGGAACAACACACAAGCTCAAAAAAGAATTGACTCATTGTCTTAAGCATTTCAGTCAGTAGGTTTATCTCACATAGGAAAGAATAGTGTATGTTAGATCCTCTCTCCCCCTTCTCTTAGGCCGGGCAGTCTCCAGGTGCATAGTCCCTTCCTTTAAGCCTGGTTAATACATTGTAGAGTAGGGCGGTACAATTTAACAATCTACGATAATGGACTTGCACTGGTTACAGTATGAGGCCTCAAAGGGTAGAGCAGTTGTTGGGATGAAAAGTACATGAAAACCCAAACAAAAGAATGGAACTTGTGGTAACTTTTTAGAGCAAACAAAAAAAAGGGGGATACAAAGGTTGCTCTTAACTGTGTATCCAGAACAGGCACAACACTGGTGTGGTCAGGTCCAGGACCAGTAGGTCAGGTCTTGGTTCCTGAGATAAGAAATTGTCTTCACCCCCCGTAATGGGGAGTTTAATGATGTTCAGGGGATTGGAGACGATCTCCTAGATGTCTATGGTCTTTGTTCCATCCAAAGGGGCGACAGAGGGCGGGGCGGGTTTGTCAGGTGGGGGCTTTTCTTAGGCTGGGAATCACTTGATATGATCCCCAATTCCAGTAGCAGTTCTTCTACATCCTGGAATGTAGAAAAGGAGTGTGTTTTCCCGTTAAATGTGAAGGACAGTCTAAATGGAAATGCCCACCTGTATTTTATCTGTTGATTGATTAGCTGCTGCAGTAGAGGTTTCATGGTTCTCCGCTTTTGGACTGTAGATGGTGCCAAGTCAGTAAAGAGCTGAAAAGAGGCCCCAAATAGGATCAGATCTGGTCTGTTTCTGGCTGCAAACATTCATTTTTCTTTTATGCGATAATAGTGAGGCTTCACTAGTATATACCTTGGCAGACCATCAGATCTAGGGGCTGTCAAAGCACGGTGGACTCTATAAATTTCCATTTCATGGGGAGATATTTCATTTATCAAATCCTTCATCAGGTCTCTGACTGCTCTCTCCAAATCAGTATGGGTTTGTGGAAGACCCCTGAACCGCAGATTATAAGGACGGCATCAGTTCTCTAAATCTTCGATCTTTGCATAGGCCTCTTCCAATCTGTTTTGGAGCTCTGAAATCATATTTGAGTTTTGGTTAACTCGTGCGACTGTATTGTCCACCTTAGATTCGATTATATCAAAACGTTTCCCTATTCTCTGAATATCATGTTTGAGGCCTGTGGTGATCATAGTACAGGCTTTAGAAAGCTCCTGTTGCAGCATTGTGGAAAAATGTGCTAATAGCACTGAGTCTCCCGCATGAGGGGCCGCTTGTGCCACACGTGGGGCCTTGTCTGGGCTGGGTTGGCTAAATAGGAGATCTGCTATATTAGCCATGTGCTTATCCGTGGAGTATGCAGGTGAATCTGTGTGGCCATGTGTGTCAGAGGGAGAGCTGGATGGTGAAGGCAGAGAGAGGCAGTCACCACGTTGTCCTGTCTCCTGTTCCTCTGACGATTGTGAGGAGAAGGGGTCCCACACCTGTTCCAACTGGTGTGTGGCTGTTTCTACCGCTGCTGTGGCCTTCTGTGCTTTTGAGGAGCCTGGGCCTAACTTGGACGCCATCTTAGAGGACTGTGCCTGTCCTGGAGAGGAGCGCACCGTTCCGCTCTGGTGTCCCTGTTTATAGGGCCATTTTTTAGGCTGACCTGATGTCCGCCTCTGAATTAGGGCTGTTCTGACCCCCTTTTCCACTGCTGTTAGCTGTATTGGGCCGGGAGCTCACTCAGAGCACATCCCTCCTCAAATCCGCGCACATGCGCTCACCCAGATGGTCTTTTATATGAATATTGGTAATAAGCTCTGTATGGTTTGAGATTAGCAGGACCAGCAAGGCATCATTCCTAATTGGAGCCTCAACAAACTGGACCATAAAATTGTCCTGCAATAGGTTTATACATTTTTGCCATTTAACTGTCCCAGCAGTGCCATTACTCCAGTTAATTTCCGGGTAGTTAAAATCCCCCATTATTATCACTGTCACTGTCCCAGTCCTTGTAGCTTTTTCCATCTGTGCAAGGAGCCGAGTCTCCACCTCCTCTTTAACACTGGGAGGTCTTTAATAAACAAACATTAAACAAACATCAAATAGCTGACCTCACACCTCTGGACCCCTTTTCATTGCACAGCCGCCCCACACATCTCTGCACCCCTTCACATTACACAGCCCCCACACCTCTGGACCCCTTCACATTACACAGGCCCCATACCTCTGGACCCCTTTACAATACACAGCACCCACACCTCTGGACCGCTGTACATAACACATCTACACACCTCTGGACCCCTTTACATTACACAGTACCCCCTCCACACACCTCTGGACCCCTTTGCATTACACAGCCCCCCACCTCTGGACCCCTTTACATTAGATGCCCCCCCACACACCTCTGATCCCTTTACATTACACAGCCCCCACACACACCTCTGGACCCCTTTACATTACACAGCTCCCCCACACACCTCTGGACCCCTTTACATTACACAGCGCCACACCCCTGGACACTTTTACATTACACAGCCCCCGCACCTCTGGACCCCTTTACATTACACAGCCCTTGCACCTCTGGACCCCTTTACATTACACAGCACCCCATACACCTCTGAACCCCTTTACATTACACAGCCCCCGCCTCTGGACCTCTTTACATTACATAGCCCCCTCACACCTCTGGACCCCTTTATATTACACAGAACACACACACCTCTGGACCCCTTTACATTACATAGCCCCCCTCACACCTCTGGACCCTTCACAATACACAGCCCCCATACCTCTGGACCCCTTTACATTATGCAGCACGCACACCTCTGGACCCTTTTACATTACACAGTACCCACACCTCTGGACCATTACACAGCTCTGCAACTCTGGACTCCTTTACATAGCCCCCACATCTCTGGGCCCTTTTATATTAGACAGCTCCACATCTCTGGACCCCTTTACATTACACAGCCCACTACACACCCCTGGACCCCTTTGAATTACACAACCCCCCACACACCTCTGGACCCCTTCACATTACAAAGGCACCTCCCCACACACTCCTCTAAACCCCTTTACATTACACAGCCCTCGCACCTCTGGACCCCTTTACATTACACATAGATTCAGCAGAAAAGCACTGCTCTAGCTACACTGCTGCTAGTATAATGGATATGAGCTGCAAGTGTATATCCCCCTATAGGAGCAAGGGAAAATAAATATATATAAAACCATCAATTAATTTAAAAATAATTATGTCTACAAGATCAAGAAAAAAAACAGGAAAAACAACTGGATATTAGCCGCAATATCAAATTCATACTGAGAGTATCCATTCAGAGCAACTTATATTAACTTTAATTAGTTCAGTCCTTATTCATTTAACCCTTGATACTATACTCTGTTGGATTGGTCAAAATGTCACTCCTTAAACCTTAAATGCTATACCCTGCTGGATTGGTCAATATGACACCCATTAACTCCTAAAGATTAATAATTTTCCTAGAGGTTATCAGGAAAATACATTTAATATCTGTAGAAGGGGGAGGGATTAACTAATATGCAATAGCTCACAGAGGTTTATTTAAGAAAAAGGTCCACATCATACCTCTGGTTCATCCTGTGTGGGGCCCTAGTATCTATATTAACCGCTTGCCGACGGCTGATCGGCAATTGACGGCGACAATGTGGCTCTGTAACGCGAATCGCCGTCATACGACGGCGGCCGCGATACAGAGCCACTGTGAGCGGGAGCGGGTGCGGCGGCTTCGATTGCTGCCGGCCACCCGCGATGCCCCCCCCGGAGCGAATGAGCGGAGGTCCGTGTATGTAAACACGGACCTCCGCTCTGTGTGAGGGGGGAGGGCTGTGATCACAGCCTTCCTGTAAGTGAAGGCTGTGACCACTTCCTTTCCCCAGCTAGGCAAGTCCCCCTACAGTAAGAACACGCCCAGGGAACACAGTTAACCCTTACAGCGTCCCCTGCAGGTTAACCCCTTCACTGCCAATGGCATTTACACAGTAATCAGTGCATTTTTATAGCACTGATCGCTGTATAAATGCCAATGGTCCCAAAAAAGTGTCATTCCTTCACCAGTGTCGGAAGTGAATGTCCTTCCGACACTAGTGTCGGGAGGGGG